>PVQB02000631.1:0-45223 GCA_002980475.2 Fusarium beomiforme | reverse complement strand
TATCGTGTACGTTATATAAAAATTAATAAAATAAGCTCTTTTTTATTTATTCCTAAATATTATATATACCTACCTACTTTTTAAAGACCTAATTACCTCTAATTTATTTTAATATAATATCAATAGCATTCTTAGCTCTAAAACCCTATGAAATTACCCTTTATTTACTTATATAATGCTATATAGTATTCTTCCGTCTTGATAATCATATGCCAAGCACATAGATGTCTCCAGATGCTACAGGAGCTGCGGAATAAGTACTCCCTTCACGATGATCGCGAGCATGCCAACGCTACCGGTAGTTCCAACTATGCAATAATCCAGCCCAGTAGTCAGATACCTACCGCCAAATCGCTGTTCGAGAACAACCGGGTAGCTGCGGAGCTTAGAAGGGACACGAGGCTTCGCCAACGTCGCGCCAAGACCGTCAGCATTTTCCGTAAGGTTGACTTCACGTGGCCGTTCAAGGACGATATCAGTGACCGCGCCAAGGTCATGGAATACATTCAAACCCTGGAGTCCTGCAACGACGCACTTTTGGAGGTGTCCCGTATCCCTAAGCGGCTGATGTCAGAGATGGTACCCGAGATACTCATTGGTGCTGACGACTCTAACCTCGGATAACTAGCAGACGTGATTCCACTATTGCTCGACTTCTTGCCTGAAAACGAGAAAACGCGCTACATTACCCTTTTCCATATGCTCCTAGCCATCATCAAGTACGGTGGCGATGACGACAGACAAGTTACCCGCAGCCTTCTGCTGCTTGACGACAGCAACGTAGCTGAAGAGATACCATGACACTGGGGCTTCCAGGACCTGTGCTGTCGGTATGGCAGACTCAAACAGCTGCGCCTGTTTCTGGGGTGCGGATTGTCCCCATGGGGTAAACCGATAATAGACGGGGTCATGTGTACTACTGAAGACACTGCGAGGAAGTTTTCGCCAGAGATGCTAAAGTCATTTCAGAGTCTGGCAGACGGCGCGCATTTACTTGGTAGTATCTGCCGTGAGGATCCATCGTTATTTCCAATGCTAAGAAATGCGACTCAGGCTACAGGGTGTCCATAGGTGCTGAGTTAGTGTTAAGGAGTTAAATGAATTTAAGTACTACCGGCTGATCTTCGTGCTATAATCTTATCGATGAAATCTCAGCACATAACAAAGGACTATTAGAATCCCGCTCGGTGGTTTACTTTTGGTCTGTATTAACCCTAAGCCACTCTAATGTTTTCCTGAATAATTACCCTTGAATCATATATTTTTTATTTGTATATATTTATATTTATGGCTGCCTTCAATGTTGCTTAGAAGCAAGGCTGTCTAAATGGCCAAGCTGCTCATGGTAAGATTAATGCTTCTAGGAAGAAAGATGTTAGCAGTATGCTTTAAAGGAGAGAGAAAGGCATTAATGAAATTCCAAGCTGGGGAGTGTAGACCGATTCCCTCCTCGAATGACTCCTATTGGTTCAATGCTCTATAGGTTTACTCAGGATTAGACTTAATACCGAGGCCTTCGAGCAGGTAATAGCGAGCCACGGGTATTCGTGGTGGTTTGTACTTAATATGAGACCAAGAGACCAGTGAGCTTATGAATGGATCTGGGTAAAACCGAAAGAGAAACACATCCACCAGGGAGCCTGAGGACTAATGCCTTATGTTTTTATATGTGTTCTTTGCGTCTATATTACTTTAGGCCCCCATACCTTATCGCCGAAGCACAAAGAACTGATGCCAATGTATTTTACTCCATGCCATCATTCTAACAACGATCTCGGAGTTTCGAAATTCTTTCTATAAGTTTTGATTCGAGGAATTTTGACATTCCAGTCTTGGCAGGCATGACAAGGTTTTCGCTTAACTTTGACAGTCAATGTAATTAAACTTAATTATAGGCGGTGAGAGTACTCTGTTATGAAGAACTTACTGTGTGTGAAAATACAAATTGTATGATATAAGTTTCTAGCATGCAGGCAGTATCAAATTAACTGTTACATTCTAAGATATATATCTTAGCTGTAAAGGGATCTCGTATACATAGGTATATAGAGTTGACCTGCTTTGCATTGGGACTCCACTCTGTTTACCCTGTTCACTCGAAATTTGATGACATGATAAAATAGCACATAACTTGACTCGCCAGTATCCACAGTTTGTGTCTACCCAGGAGTCCAGGACTAAAGGGGTTTAGAGAAGATGACCTGGTGCTTTACTCGAGGAACATATAAAGAGCGACATTCCCTATCACAAATGCAACTTTATCTAGTTTCCTAAACTAATAAAACCACTTAACATCTCACTCACACCACAAAAATGAAGCTTCAAGCTACTTTGGCCCTTCTGGCTATTGCCAGCGCTGCTGCTTCTCCCAACAATGACAGTAAGTCGACTAAAGGAAAGAACTGCTGAAACAAGAAGCACTGATGTGGTGTCTTAGACGATGTTCACCTTGAAAAAAGGGCATCCTGTAATGTTTGCGTGTAAGTCAATGCTCAGGACTTAGTAGTTGCTTTCACTTACTATATGATAGTACTACAGTCAAGGGTAACAGTGAGACTGTCTGGGGCCGCATCATCCCATACGAACAAGGTGGCTTGACTACGCGGAATATATACATCGGATGTGATGCTTGGATCGATCGCAAGCGTTCGACTAGGTGTTCGGATTGGAGTGTGTGGACGCGAGGTAGCTGTGGAAGAGTTACTAAGCAACAGCCTTGTTAAACAGCGTCGAGGACAGTCAGAGTCTGATTTCCTCGGAGCTCTTTCTTTTCCATGTATCTTGATCACTTACGCCTTGATGGGGCATGAGGAGGAAAGCTTATTTACTATTCATAAGATCTATATATGGCTATGCATTCATACTACGCATTTATGAAAGCATTAAGACTTTTTACTTGCTAATTCCCTTCTCTGCCCCCTCCATTTGCCCCTGACATATCAGTTAACCTTATACCAGGTGGAATACTATCTGTATTTTCAAACCGCTCTTCGTCATCAGTTTCTGGTACGGTTTGCTCCGATGTCTGATTGAAGTCGATAGTGCGTTCAGGTCTTTCGGCAAGACTACTTCGACCAACAATAAACCTACCGAACCACGGCAAAAACTTGGAGAGTTGGAAGTGAATCAAATCCCTCTTCCGCTTGCTGAAGACTAGCCCAAGAGACTCAAGAGGCACTCCACTAGTCTCTTCCACTAAGAGGAAAATGAGAACAAAAGCAACAACATTTAAACCAGCAAACACCCCAAGGGTTCCCCCAAAATGGATGCCGGCAACAAGTAAGGGTTGTAGCCACGCCAGAAGGCCAGCGAACAGCAGATTGATCGATATGGCAAGTGACGCGCCCTGTTCTCGATATTAGTGATGTCAGCTTTGTTTGCAACTGAAGGCAACTTACGGTGTCACGGAAAGCTAAGGGAAAGCTTTCTGCAGCTAGGGTGAATGGCACTGGACCCATTCCGGGGCTGTAAAAGGCCGTGTGGACTATAAATAATTGTAAGTGATATCCTATCGAGAGTATTGGGCTGTGAACATACAGTAGATCCAAAAGGCCACCACCTCACTTCTCACGTCTTTGTTCAATGTATCAAAGCTTATAGCAGCTGCCATCAAGCCCAAAGCCATACCTGGGATCGTGAAAAGAAGAATCTTCCTTCGTCCCAGAACGTCTATGGAGTGAATGGCAGGCAAGCAAAATAAGAAGTTCAACAACCCGAAGATCAAATTGTATAGCATGGCCTTGGAGATCTGGCTATCCGTTGGCTGTTGACCTGGGTTCATTCCGACAAGTGTTGTTCCGCCATAAAATGCCATAAGGTTGACTCAATAGTGTCAGTCAACCATGACACTCATACCTTGTGATTTACTTACTGCCAGAAAGTTGTTGTGACAAGGCTACAATCCCGGTTGTGATAGCTGCATTACGAAGGCGATGGACCTTTAGTATCCTCCAGTACTGTAGCACATAGTGACCGACTGCCCCGAGTACTGGGGTTCGAGGTTTAGAGGAGGCATTGCTATCGTTGTAATTTTCGTTCTGGAGTTCTTTTTTTATTCCCTGGTATGCCAAGAACAAATCTCTGACAGCTTGTATCTATAGCAGTCTGTATTAGATGTCGCCCAGTGATGAAGATATTGTGGATCTAAGTGGAACCTAAAATTAAGAGGGAGGATGAAAGACTTACCTTGGTGTTACGTAACCGCAACAAAGAAGCATATGCCTTTTCAGGACTATACTTCCTTGAACCTGGCATCAAGTAGTAGCGAAATGACTCTGGACACTTAGCAACAGTATACATTAACATCAGCGCAAACACTGCCGGAGATGCTAGGATCAAGCGGAGCTTCAGCTTCTTATCTTCAATCTGGTTCAAGCATATGTTGACGACAAAAGACGTCATGATCCCAAATGAAACCCTATCCAGCAACTCGATCAGTAATCTATTGCACCAAGCTGGGAGATAGGGTTCACATACCATAGCTGCCATAACAGAACCGAAGAACCTCTCCATGAGCCAACTGCTGTTTCTGCTGCGAGGATGGGGGTGCTAGTAGCCTTCAAGCCCATTCCGACACCACCAATGAGTCTGATGCTGCCAAGAGGAAGCCAGGCATCCTCATTCAGCTCAATGCAAGCGGAGCCCACCGATGCAGCGAAGATAAGAAAAGAAGCAGCAATGATGACGCCACGGCGACCAAACAGTGAGCTCATGGGTGCAGCTAGAGGACATCCTCTGTTGTTGTTAGCTATCACCAAGACACAATTTAGGAAGACGGATTCACATACACAACAGCAGCACTGAAGTATACGGCAGCATTTGCATAGGCGAATTGAGAGTTGACAGGATGCTCGCCAGAATCCTTAAGCCACTGATCTGCAAACAGGTTTGCACCATTCTGACTACTCTGAACAAAGCCTTGGAGAAAGGCACTGAGACTGACGGTCAAGATGACCATCCACATGCCCCTCTCAGAGAAAGAATGGTCAATCTCATTGATCAAGGCGTGTTTCTCGGCGTCATTGAGTGGTATGGCAGTAATTGGATTACCCTTTCGGATAGCATGCTCAATATTGTCCTTCTGGTGCCAGGCTGCGGCTGCATCTTGAACTTCTCGCTCGGTGGGATAGGGTCGCAGGCCAGTGAGGGTTTGAGAGGTAGCTTGATGGAAGTCTCTCACAGCGGTGCGGAGCTCGCTCTCGGTCATGTTTGCTGTAAAGGTTGGTCATGATCGGTTCAGCCATTGATATCGGGAGTGGATGCTTACCTAGCACATTGTGATAACGACGGGGCCGTCTTAGGGAAACCATGTTGAGATATTGGGTCCAAGGGAGAATACAGTAAAGACAGATGTTTGTAATTTGGGAGATGGGAATAGTAAAGGTAGCTAGTGGCTCCGAGGTTGAATTGGGTTGGCACACACAGTAGGGAAGGGTTGTGATTTGACGTTGCCTCCAGTCGGGATATTTTCGCGTTTTTAAGCTTACATTCCTTTCTCAGTTTTCAACCCCCCTGTCATTTTTATTTCTCTAGTCTGTCGAGACCGATTGAGGCTCTGTCTCACCGTATTTCTCCGCAAAGGCATCAGGCTCTCTGCATTGGAAGTCTAGAAAGCCGATGGGTTTCACGGCTTCCGCCACAACTGACAGCTGAAAACAGGGAAATTTGGCTGGTGGAGGCAGAGCGCTAAAAATCTACAGTCAAAATTGCAACTACAACCAATGAGTGCCTCGCAAGAGCCGCGACCGATACAAGACGAAACAAGGCTGTGGTGCTGTGCGACCCAAGGGAGTCATTCGGGTGACTGGTCGTATGCAAGACGGCCCAGATGACTATTTCTGGGGCATTTGCTCCTCAAAATCAGGCTCTGGGCAAACAAATATCTCAGCCACGAATAACGCCCCCGTGTTGCCTCGGGCGCGTCGGTTTATTACAGGGGCTGTGTATTGGTTATTGTTTCCCCACGTATTATGTGCATTGGTCTATTCCTCTGACCCGCTTTCACCCCAGACTTTCCCCGACTTCTCATCTCATCTTTTTCATCTTCGCTTAGATCTATTGTACGGCTCTTGATCTGTTCTCCTAACAGTGATTTTCTCCGCTATTCCGCATAGTCACTCGGTTCAACGGAGGACAGAGGAATCGTATCGACGTCTCCCTCCCTGTCATCACTGACTCAACATGCCTGGGACTGGACTTGAAGCCGCGGACGAGGCTTTCCCCGTTACCCAGCTCTGCTATGACCTAGCCTCTGAACTCTATTCTATAATCCGAGAGGCCAGAGATGCAAGTAGTGATGGTAGTGAGTCCCCTTCTAGCGAACAGAGTCATGGCAAGACTATCGATTATGACGTAGAGATAATGCAAGACACTCTTGCTGCTCTGCACTTACGCCTATACCAGATCCATGGATTGTTTAAAGAGGACGTACCCCAATCCCCCCGAGAGAAAGATTATCGCGCTTCAATCATCAGTACCCTTGACAGAATCCGCAACGATCTACTATCACTGACCGAGAGGCTCCGCATTCGCGCGATACTTGCAGCGGAAGGGTCCGCAAGGCTCGAGGCTTGGGCTGATCTTCAGAGAAAGTTCAAAAGTGATGATATTCAGAACATCAAGGAACGACTTACTAGCGCTGAAGCGCATCTCCAATCACACTTTGAGATGTTTTCGCTGTACGTTACATCATAACTACTCTGTTGAAAGGAGCTGATTTGTAGTAGCTTCATGGCTTTTAAGATGCAGCATGAATTTACGGAGCCCAATGCCCCGATACGACTAATTCGGCCAATTCTGAAAAAGCTTCTTCGTGATGCTGCATTCACACAGCAACGCCAAAGGTCAGAGTTCGCTGAGTCGCGTTCAATCAGACTATTTCGACGTACCACGGGTGCCCATGATGCCAGCAACAACGCCTCACTCGAGTGTGATTCTGACTTGACTTATCATGATGAATTCGAGAGATGGAAGGTCGATTTTGAGGGTATGATCGAGTCAGTCGTCGACCTTCCACTACATCAGGTGTCAAACTCGAGGTACGTTCCGTCCATTCTGAACGAGAGTCGCGATGGCCATAGCATTGCATCGACTTCTCAGGACTTCATAGAGGCCAATAGAGCATCACTGTCGCCGATATTTGGCTCAGACCTTCCGTATGTCGCAGAGGAACCCGAAGAGCCTCTACAACATGACCCGACAGAAGCAGCTGTGGACTGGTGCAAACAACAAGGGTATCCCGTCAGTGGGTCGAATTTCAGATTCGATCTTAGTCTTGAGACGGCTTCCGGCGAGCTGAAGGGCCTTTCGCCAATTCACCAAGCTATCAAACAAGACAATATGTCTGTGCTAGAACAGATGCTATCAGGAGACTGTGACGTCGAGGTCCGCTTACAAAGCGGGCCCGAGGATGTAAACCCCTTCCAGGACGCAACGCCCTTCCTGCTGGCATGTTCTACTCGCAACGTCAGAGCAGCCAGGCTTCTTTTATCTAAAGGCGCAAAGGCAGATGCGAAAGATTGCACTGGTAAGACTGGGCTCCATCTTTGTCAGACTTCGTCCTCTAGATCTGGAGGAAGACGCATTGCCGAGCTTCTCCTGGAGGATCCACGGGCCGAGGCTCTAGACGTCAATGCTCAAGACAAGTATGGCCAGACAGCGGCACACATAGCCGCTAGAGTTGGCAATGTGGGCATGCTTGAGTACCTCTTGCTCGAAGGAAATGGCAAAAAGGTTGCCGACGCCAACGCACAGCAGAATGACGGGTCAACGCCATTAATGGTCGCCTTGACATCCAGCATAACCAACAAGAAGCAAGTCATCAACGTGCTGTTAAAACATAGCGACTTAGAAATTAAGAACGACAAGGGCAAAAATGCCAAGAGTTTGGCCAAGGAATATAGCGAAAGAGATTGTTATAAGCATCTGCGGGATCAAATTCATATCGCTCAAGGCAAGACAAGTTCTCGACGGATGAGTGAATCTACAACAGTTTTCTCAAGAATACCCACGACACAGAGTAGCGAAGATGTATGCAGTGCTTGCAAACAGCATTGTCCTCAATGGAAGGACTGCAAGCTCACTATTGATAGTTCAACATTCTCTCAGGATTGGATAATGTCACTGAGGAAGCTTTCCAGCTCGAGGTCCAGCATAGGAATAGGGAGTATTCGAAGCATCCGATCAGCTCGATAGTTATAATCAATCTTTTTGCGACTTTTATAAGACAGGGGAATTGTTCCTTTGATTAAAGACTGGATCTAGCTACGATGTGGAATAGTCGAGCACATACAGTGTTGGGAAGTTGCAATGTTAAGACTCCCTCAGATTCTTCCCATGTGGCCTGCGTGGGCAATTCCGCAGGATAAAGAGTCTTGACGTCGACCTTCTTACCAAAGACTTGTTTCGAAAGCGGAATATCATTCTTGGTACTTCCTGCTCTTCGCCAAACTGCAATATAGAGTCCGTTTTGCGTTTCCAACCCAAGCGACAGCCAATCATCATGCCATTTGGGCAGCCCAAAGGGCCAGAAAGCATGGGCACCTTTCAGATCTTGTCTGATGTTCTTGTAGACATCCATTCCCTCCTTGATCAAACTCATCTGCGAAAGGTTTAGTCGATCAAGTCTACCACTGAGATAGACCCTGCCCAGTAGGCTATTCACTACAGTCAGGGCGTTGATCTCGTCACTCCACTCGGGTTGCGGATATGCCCAACTAGCACTCTGTTCTGGAAGAACACAGGTGGGTAAAGCCGCGGAAATGGCCCCATAGAGAACAGGGTCCTGCTGATCGCTTGTCGATTGGAGCGAGTGTACTGATAGCATAGAATAGTCCATTCTCTGTGCACCACTCGAACAGTTCTCAATTACCAGGTCGGGGTACTTATCAAGCAGTGATTTAACCCAGCCCAGATAGGCTCTTTGGTGGGAGACATGGTTTGCACCAGCTGAAGATGGACCATGAGCATCTGTTCCACGAACAACCTCAATATTGTAATCAAATTTGAAGAAGCCTGCACCATATTCGACCACAAGCCTGTCGATGACGCTGTTCATCCAGGATATAACGTCAGGGTGGCTATAGTCTAGCTGAAATCTCCCTTTTTCAACTATTCGTTGCCCGTTATCTTGGAAGAAAGCGTCCTCGGGTAGCATGTTGCCCACGACGCTACGCACGCCAACAACTTCTGGCTCTAACCAGAGGCCTGGAATGAGACCCCTGCTTCGGATCTTATCCAAGAGCGTTTTGAAGCCGGATGGGAACCTCTTTTTGGAGGGTTCCCATAAGCCGACATCATCCCACCAGTTTCCATCATCGGCGTACCATCCGGCATCAATGACAAAATACTCTGCACCCATCTGGACCACTGGATCAAGTAGAGCTTCAATCTTGGTCTCGTCAGGGTCTCCCATCAGGCAGTTCATGTAGTCGTTGAAGATGATAGGCATGTTTTGGTTATCCTTGTGAGGTCTGATGATCTGTCGTCGGTAGTCGTTTAATGCCCTGATAGCTTCTTCAAACCCCCCAGAAACACGAGCCAGTGCGACTGTCGGGCTGGTGAAGCTTTCTCCTGGGCGCAAGACCTGTCTCCAGTCATGGTCTATTGCAGTTGGACCACCAGCAGCCATGTAGACACTGTCTTTATAGTCGCCGATTTCCCACCGCCAAGAGCCGTTGTGCTCAATCTGCCAAGCCCAAGTGTCCGAGTTGAGTTGGGACTCCAATGCACCCATTGCCAGATGGGATCCAGTAGAGAAGGACCCTCTGTTCTGGAGACCGAATGTCGTTTGCGATGCCGTGTGAGCATCAGGTCGGCCATAGATAGCATTCTTGTCTATGCCAATATCTGGCAGGGAACGCTGTTGCCACTGGGCTTCCCTAAACCAACCATTCGTCGCTATCATGAGCGAATATTCTTTATTCCACGCATTGGTTGTACTGGTAAGCTCACCAATCGTGAGAGATGATAGTTGGGTAATAGTAATATCTCCTTCCTTGGAATCATTGGTGATTGTCACTGCTGAATTGAGAACAGGGATGTTCTTGAATACCTTGAGATGGCAGGTAACCAAAATCCCTGTTTTGTCGTCTCTGCTGTAGATTTCCAATCGATCTTCCTGATCGCTCTGGTATTGTTGATGGCTTTCATATTTCAGGCGCGAGGACAAATAGGTGCAAATAAGTGACTTTGCGGTTTTATCGCCCGTGTTGCCCTCGCCAGTAAGTCTGACACTGACCAGTGGCAGCTCTGATGACGAGAAAAAAGGCGAAACTTGTTTCTGAAGCTGGTGATTGAGGGGAAGTATCTCGTATAGACAGATTGCTCCAAACTCATTTTTTGTGAAGTTTATGGTGAAGGCGCTGGTCTGCCACGAGAAGAACATGTTGACAGCCTGTCAAGTCAAACGATATTTTAGAGAAGAGAGCATACAGTTGAGGAAAATGGTGCAGACTTCAATGACGAGGGATCGCTTATGTATGACATCTAATACATGGGTACTTACGTCTGTCGATACAGCTTTTACCACTCAATAGGATTGATCTTCTGCATTCACTAAGCTCGACACCAGGAATTACGTAGTGGGGGTGGAGCTGTTACGCACCTCGTATTGGCCAACCCCGAGTGTAACTACCGCGCCTATCAGGGGTGTTTTAGAACCCCCAAGTGAACATTGAGGATAGCGTTGCTTCGGAGTTTCGATGCGGGGTGTGGAAACTCCGAATTGGCCCTTAAGACGGTCTAACGCATACTTTCCATTCCTCCCAGCCCATCGACTATGCTATGTTTGTGTGCTTGCGGGCGAGGAAATGCAACTCAAATGTTACCCAGCTGACCGCACTGATATGGGTACCACGACGAAATTCCGAACGAAGTTGCTTGGTAGTACGCAACAATCATTTGGGATTGGGCCTCGCCCCACCAGGACTTCCTCAAGGGTTTGACTGGTTACCTTGAATGCCCGGATTAGTGAAGGTTTTTTGACCATTCAAGGTTTTGCACTAACCCATAACTTAACCATCTCGTGAGAGTTCCCCATGGGGTTCGTTTTCAGCGGGGTCCTGTTCCCCAAGGGGTCAAGGTGATCTTGAGGTCTGAGCGTGTGAAGCAAGAAAAAGATTAATCCTACCATTCTCCCTTAACACGGATATATAACTAAGGGCTTCGACACATTCTTTTACTCCTCACTACTTCGACACATCTTGAATGCCCATTGAAGCCTACCTGCATTTCAGTTTGCAATCTTTTGTAACAAATTTCCAAGATGAAGAAGACAGCCTCTGCTGATGCTGTTGAGCATGATGAAAGACTCGATCATGCCGACACACAAGACGAGAAGTACAACGCCGACGGAATACTTTGTCGACAAGGCTCCTGGGTCGCTACTCTAAGTGAGGCACAGGCGGCCAACGCTCACGAGCATGCCCTTACTGTTCGCCAGGCCCTCAAGTAATACCCCTGGGCAGTTGCTTGGTCTCTTGTCGTCTCCCTATCCATCATCATGGAAGGTTACGATACCATCCTAATCGGCTCCCTGTATGCCTACCCCAGCTACGCCCGCCGATTTGGCGAGCTCGACAGCGCGACCAATACGTATCAGATCCCAGCCAAATGGCAGAGTGCCATGGGCAGCGGACCTCAAGCCGGAGCTATTGTTGGTGCCATGCTCAATGGCTTCGTCATTCAGCGCTTCGGATATCGACCTGCCTTCCTTTTTGGCGTCTTCTTGATGACCGCCTTTGTCTTTGTATCTTTCTTCGGCATGTCGGTTGAGCTCCAAGCTGTAGGGCAGATTCTTTGCGGGTAAAGTCTTGATCCTGTCTTTTATAATCGCCCCGTTTACTAATCATGGATAGTCTACCTTGGGGAATCTTCGCCACGATCGGACCTGCCTATGCCTCAGAGCTGTGCCCTCTACCACTCCGAGTCTACCTCACTGCCTATACGAATATGTGTTTCGCCACAGGCCAGCTTATCGGTGCCGGAGTACTCAAAAGCTTCATTAAATGGGATAATGATTGGTCGTGGAGGGTTCCCTTTGTCCTCCAATGGTTGTGGATTCCGTTCCTTTTTGCTGCTTGCATCTTCATGCCAGAGTCTCCATGGTATCTCGTGCGCCAAGGCAAGTATGAGGAAGCTGAGAAGAGTGTGCTCTCTTTGGTAGCAGATCATGAGAAGCCCCACGCAAAGCCCCTTGTTGCATTGATGATTCACACCAACGACACGGAGAAACGTATCGCCCAAGGAACCTCGTACTGGGACTGCTTCAAGCCAGCTGATAGGCGTCGTACCGAGATTGCTTGTGTTTCGTTCCTCGGTCAGATCACCTGCGGTGCTCAGTTTGCCTACTCTGCTACCTATTTCTTCCAGCAGGCTGGGTTAGACTCAGAGACGTCTTATAACTTGAACCTAGGCGGCACTGGAATGGCCTTTTGTGGAACTATTGCGTCTTGGTTCCTCATGCGACATATTGGCCGACGCAACTTGTACCTCGCTGGTATGAGCGCTATGAGCTTGTGGCTGCTTATAATCGGCGGCTTGGCGACCAATAGTCACGATCCAGCTGTCAAATGGGTCCAGTCCATCTTGTGTCTGATCTGGCTCCTCACCTTCTCGCTTACAGTGGGACCCATTGGATGGGCCATCCCACCTGAGGTCTCTTCAACCCGCTTACGATCCAAAACGGTAGTACTGGCACGAACTTCATACTATGTGGCGCAGATCGTTGCCAATGTCATTCAACCTTATATGATGAATCCCAGTGCATGGAACTGGAAAGGTGTGTAACTATCCTTTATTTATATGGTTGATCAGGTACTAATATCTGATATATAGGCAAGACTGGATTCTTCTGGTTTGCCTTCGCGTTTCTCAGCGTTGTTTGGGCCTTCTTCCGTCTACCTGAGACCAAGGGTCGTAGCTATGAGGAACTGGATCTTATGTTCGAGGCAAAGCTACCTACGAGGAAGTTCAAGAATTATGAAGTCGACGCCTACGATAATGACAGGGAGATCAAATCCTGTGACGTCTAAACAACTGGTCGGTCGGGAAGCGCATATCAAGCATTCCAAATTAGTAGTGGATGGGAGTTGGACAAAGCGCTTGGAGAATCATAGTATAGTCTTTTGTATATCGGTGTCTTGCTTTCCTGATACTTCCTTCCTATCATGTATATTTCCCGGGCTATCTATATCGGCTATTCTGTCCCATATTTACCATTTCGGTGCTTTCAGATTGCTCAGAAATTGAGCATAAGTCCAGGAAACAGACCAGGGCTTTTGTTCCTCTGTCAACAAATTGGTAACCTCGATAAGAATTTGCATCGGACCGTTGGCAGAGCAAAGATCGTCTATGCCTTCCAGTGCAAGCTTTAGTTTCTCGCCCGACCGAATGAAATATTGAACGATTTCATCATCAACCGGCCTATCTAGCTGCATTGCACTTGGCATCCGAGGCTGTGTCATAGGTTTATCATTGCCACTTTCAGGTAATTCCTGGGCAGACTCATGACTCTTTCTTATGCTGGAAGTTTGTCCGTAGGCCCAGAGCACCAGTGCTGCAAGGAATAGTGACAAGGGTTCCACGATGGCGTCGCATGAGTATCTCCTCACATGCCAAAGAATGGCCCCAGCATGGACTACGGCCAAGCGCGCCTTGTATCGGTCTTGCGTAGCCCAAACTCTGACTGCCAGCTTTGGATTGGGGTTAGAGGTAGCGGATCGGAAAATATTATTTGGTGTTGAGTGACTGCTTTTCGAATTATCCTGAGCAAATGCCAAAAGATCTCCCAATGGTGTGAGAAGTGAGAGCCGAGCTAAGTGAAGATGTAAGAATCTCGAGTCTTCAAGCCCTCCGGCCCTGACGGACAAGCTAAGTGCCTCCCAGTGCAATACATCCAGACAATCACAGCACTGGTTACGCCACATGTTGTACTCCGGTATTGATCCAAAGTATTTGTACTGTGGCGTAGCGATACGTGATGAGACCTGGTCGTGTTCGTAGCGTAACGGATCTTTGAGGTACTGGCCAACGCCCCATCTTCTGTGCACTAGCTTGTGGACGATTATGATCGTGGCAAAACAGTTTGAAGAACACTGAAACGTCATGTTCTGCCATAATTCAAGTGTAACCTCGTGTGCCGCAGGCCGTGAGGACTCTTCTGTGGTGAAGGCAGTCTTGACGCCATATTCAACGCCTGCAACCTTAAACCACAATCGCGGTGACTCAGCATCCCATAACTCGTCATGACAGGGAAGCTTGAGTTTAGGAGTGTCTGGATATAGGGACGGACAATGACCTGACGCCAGAGCAAACCAGCAGCTTGTCAACTGTACCGCTTGTCAGAGCAGGGCTCGTTTAATTGAGGTACGTGAAATCAACTCACCCAAAAGAACAGTCCTGTTCTTCTTCGAGTCTCTCGAAACCGCCAAGTGACCCACAATTGTTCCAAGTCTTGTTCTTCGTCATATGAACCGATCTTGTCATCCTCAGTCAATAGATCAAGTTGACAACAGGCATTTGCAACCATGGACATGGCGTTGTATCCGCACTTCCATAGACCTGACTGACGACTCTGACAGAGTCCAATCGCTGCGAGAATCCGAGACTGTATGTACGGCAGTGGTTCTTGGGACTCGATAAAATCAAGCTATATGGTGTCAGTCTAAGATACATCACGCGCATATTGCGAGGGACAAACCTCTTTGTCCATTATCTCATGAAGAATGCTGCACAAACTATCTCCGAATTGATGGACCTCCTCGAGCCCAAGATACTTGGCTCCAATTGCCGCCGTAGCTAAGCACAAACTCCAGCCCCAAAGCGGAATCCGTAAATGCGACCTGTCAATAAACGGATTCACTGGATGAAAACGGTCAAAATAGAGATTAATAAAAAGCTTAAGGACGGGCTTGGAGAACAAAAGGCTCTTGTGAGGAGTGACGCTGCTGAGAAGTTGAGTACTATGTTTATGCTCCTCGATTCTCGATATTAGCTCTTCAAAAATAATGTCGGATATATCCTCGGAACTTCCACTAATAGCTGAGGCTCTGGCACTGAGCTCGCTAACCCACGCAGGTTGAGTTTGGAGGTCTGAGTGCTGCTCCCTCGCTGGAATATGGGAAGCTCTTCGTTGACGCATATACCTTTCTGACTGACTTTCACGGAACCCTGCACCATCTGAGTAATTCAGGGCTCTCATACTGGGAAGGCTGCCGTCGGAACATTCTGGACCATGGGTCTTGTTCAGCCCACTCGTCGCCATTGATGTAATCAAGGCAGAAACGTGATGCTGCTGCATAGCTTGCCCCGGAGTTTCTGTTGTGCTTGGTAATGAGGATCCAGTGTCCGGGCCCAAGTAGGCATGCATAGTCACATTGTCGACCTCATATGCCATATGAGCCGTCTCTGGGGGGCATTGAAGATCTAGACTGCCCATAGAGAGGCTATCAAATGGGAGCCAGTTGATGGATGCAAGATGATCGCTTTGGCTGTTTGCGGGAAGAGGTCCATCGAACGCAAGAGAAAGGCAGCGATTGTGGTGGTCGACTTGTAATGAAGTGTCTTTCTCCAAGTTTGGCAGACGAGAGATAGTCAGCTGCTGCGTCGTAGCGGGCGAGCAATTGACTATAGTCTCCAACGTATCTTCCCTATCAGTTGATTGTGAAGGTGGCGCAACAACATCACTGCTCAGAAGCAGTTCGCCTTGCGGACCTGGCCTCGGGGTTTGTTGCTGGATACTTGCCATGACTCGGCGTTGACGCTGTTTCCGAGGCTGATAAGAGCATGCTAACTGTCTCACAGAGCAATATGAACACGGTGCTCCGCCGGAACATTTGATGCGCAATCGAGCGCAAGTTACACACGTTCGGCGCAAAGGCGAGGTACTGGCAGTCGCTCTATGGCTCTGTTCACTATGCAAGCGTTCGTGTCGCTGTGCTGAATCCCTGGCATTTATTTTGTCAGCGGCGAGTCCATTGATGTACTGCTACAGACCTCTTTTAACATGCCAGCATGCCAAAATCCCACTCACTTGCGACTAAATGTTCTATCACAAAAGCTACATTTCACCGTCTTCTCGTTTGCATGAGTTTGCATATGGCGTCTCAAGTGCTCAAGTCGGTAAAACGGTCGATTACAAGAGTCACATACAAGACGCGTCTCAGAGACACCAGCTGCATGGCCTTGCAAGTCTCCCTGCCCCGAGTCACTCATATCGCGGCTGGCGAGGGGTGGATGAATTTTGTGAGAGGATTTAATGAGCCAGAATTTGTTTAAGTTGGTGACACTTGTGAGAGGGGATGTATCTAGCCTAAGTATAATTCAGTTAGTGGCGGGGAAGAGAGCTAACCAAAACCAGATTTGAACACAGCTAGACCAATCAAGACACACAAGGCATCCAGAGACCACTTCTGTATCTTTAAAACAAAAGCCCTGCTTACCCTAACAGAACGGATATCCAGAAATGGAGATGCTTTTCGGTTTCGTACCTACTTAGAAACTAACTCGAGAATTAGTTTCTTTACGCTCTTGTCTGTTTTTGAAGCAGTAAAGATGATCCACTTAACAGTAAGCCCATCTTTGAGTGATTTGAAGCCTTACTTGAATGAATCAAATAAGGACTCTAAACTCAAGGTCATGATCTAAGATACAGATAATGATACTAGCGGGGAAATTTTGTCAATTCTTTCTCGTGTATGAGTCAAGTAATAAGTAGCAAATAGTAAGTAGATGCAGAACGAAGCGGAAAAGAGGTCTCCTTATTCAATCTTTAAGATCAAGCAATACGATATAGCAGCATTATGGTACAAGTAGACATTGCAAGTCGTATGATTATTTTGCCACCTATTACCGCCCATGACGCAATTCATAACCCCTCACTCTACTTAGACTTTCTGTCGAATCTTTGAGCTTCTAAGTGATTAATTGTCGACAAAATCGGGTCCCTATCTTGAGAACTAAACAGGTTCAGAATGGCGCCGTGTGTTTTCCTCGTAAGGCACGGTAAGACTGTTATGAATCAATCTAACTTTGCTCCTTAATCCACTAACATTCTTGATTGCCCGGTAAATAGGACAGACAGATTGGTCAAAGATTGGGCGTTATACAGGCATAACAGAGAAAGAGCTCACTGAGACTGGAAAAGAGGAAGCAATTTCTCTCGGGCGGACCTTCATGGGCCCCAACAAATTGATCGATCCATCACACCTTGTGCGCGTCTTTGTGAGCCCGCGAGTCCGGGCGAGACAGACCTTTGAGCTTATTACTCAAGATTTCCCAGAAACAAGACATAAAGCTATTTTTGATGAGCGCTTCAGAGAGTGGGATCATGGTGATTATGAGGGAATGACGACATCCAAAATCAGAGCTGCAAGAGCGGAAAGGGGGCTTGATGAAATGACGAAGTGGTCAATCTGGACAGACGGATGTGAGGGTGGAGAGTATGATTGAACCTCTTTTCTTGGGGCATTACTAATTGCACCTCTATATCTCAGATCGGTACAGGACGTATACGTGCGAGTGATGGATGCTATTGATTCTATTACAGAAGTCCAAAAGGACTTCATGGATGGCGAAACGCACGGGAACATTATGGTTGTACGTTTGCATTATTCGGAAGCGAGCTTTATTCTTAAAGATCTTCCTACAGTCCTCGCAAGAAGTCTATTTTTATCTCACATAGCTAATTGGATGAATAGGTAGGATATGGTACTTTCCTTCGATGTTTTTGGAAGGCCTGGGGCGGTCTCTCGATTGATTCGCCTGTCGCCATACAATTTGATACCGGGTCAGTTGTGACTCTGAGGTATGCTATAACATTGATTCTCCTCACAAATTCAGTCCTGTATACTTATGGTTTTAAGCTACAAAAACAATGATGTGAACGATAGAATCATTCCCATCGGCCTCAAGACGAATGTTTGAAATGAGCATTTCCCACTGCTATGGGGTAGAGAAGGTTACCTACCACAGGGCTGATTTGGATTGATGTTGCTACCAGAGCTACCGAGGTTTGTTAGACGTCATTAGTAAAGTAGCTAAAATGCCTTCACATGAACATGATGAGAATTATCCGCCAGAGAGTCAATAGAACTTAGAAAGTAAACACCTTAAAAGAGCAAGGCAAAACTTAACCACCTCGAGATACTCGCTCACAGCCCTGTCCTACTCGCCAATTTACTCTTTCTCAACCTGGGCAAGATCTATTGATTCTAGGACCGTGACCGTGCTGGTTATAAGCAGTTAACTATATACCTTGCTCTACCTTGCAAATTTTTGTAAATGTTGGTAAGATATTTCTGAACCTATAGACATATCTCTAGTATAAGTAGCTACGGTTGAGTCTGGATAACTAATCCTTGAGGTCGAGCTATGACATGGCAGCATAATTGATTCAACTTTTGATATGGCCTTTTTGAGATTAGCGCCGTCACTCACGGCGGATGTAAGCAGCCTTCTTGGCGTTATGATTTGAACTTTCTCTTTTTGGCTTAGGGACCTTTGAGATTGCTACTAGCCAATCGGATTAGGAGTTCTTCTTCCGTTACCCTTGTCCAGTACGTAGCATCAATGTGCAAGCGATGGGCCTTAAAACAAGCTGAAGAGAACTGGGCTCTCGTTTTATTTTGCTATCTCTTCTTCAGCGCAGTTATACCTTCATATTCTCTATTTCCGTTCTGTTTCAATTTTGGCTTGCACCTTTTTGTCGATGAGAAACATGGGTTCGAGATTGACTTGGGTTTACGGGCGAACACATCGAGCCCAAGATGTGTCAAATGAGGCTGTTGACGAGTACAAAGATATCATCCAACAGCTTTACTTAGATCAAAACATGACGCGTGATGAAGTGCTTAACCATCTCAAAGAGTCTTATGGGTTTTCGTTGTCGTAAGTCAAGTTCGATATTGTCCCTGGCTCAATATTAGTTCATCCTTACTGACCAGGGCCTTTGTAGCACCAACCAGTTCTCCAAAGCCACGAAACGCTGGGGCTTTTACAAGCAACCTCGACAAGCACCAACCTCGGTGCAGGCTCCGGAACCAATCGCAGAGAAAGTGGATGAGACTGATCCGGTGGAAGAACTATTTGATTTCGAGCCTGATACTTTCGACACAATTGATGAAACGGAAGCCTGGGTCAGGACTGGGAGCGAGTACGTTCCAGATCCTGAGATTCTCGAAAATGTGGAAGACCAACTTTCATCCTCTGAATTAATTTCCAACGGCCACGATCATTCCTTAATCAACATTTCACAGCCCCAGCCAATGACTATGGAGTCTCCATGTGAGTCTTTGTTTCGGAAGACAGACAGAGATATCCCTGAGAACTCAGGAACGGCAACAGGGAAACAAAGTGTCGACTCCCCATCGTCACCGAAGAGGGACCAGCTGTTGAAGATCATTTGGGTGCCTTGTAGGAGGCCATCTTCCATAAAGTCCAACATATGGGGCCGGACCTCAATACCAGATTCAAGTATCTCTGAAAAATATAACAACGAGAAGTTGCGTGCGGATTATTTGGCGTGCTGCTACCTCTTTCAAGTCCTTTGACTGTTTGGAAAGAATGTTCCGTGTTCACGGTGAGGACCTCGCCGATCAAGAACTTACACTAAGGATTTTGGACGTTTTGAGAACCGCGAAGTCATCGACGATAAGAACATCGGCCCGTGGTCTTTTGCATTCGACCTTTATTGTGGATACAATTGAAGACGAAGAGGAAACAATTTTTTTGCCAGAATTCTCTGTACAATATCATATGCTTCTCATCTATCATATGCAGTTCCTTTTTCCCGCCGGCGAATTCAATTCTCAAGCGCTTCTCGCAGACTTTCGCAGAGCAAAGAGCATGATGTTAGAAAGGCCAAGCATTTCTCTCAATATGTGGTCTATTCTGTGCCTCCAAGAATCGAGCTAGCGCGACATCCTGGACAATCTTCTTGACAGATTAGAAATAGATGATGAGGAGTTTTTAAACTCGGTGGGGATATGCCTGCTTCTGTGTAAGCAATGGCTTGAGATGGTCGGGAAAAGCCTGCCAAGGAATGCTCTCCAGTTTGACAGCCTACATTTACACAAAAATGGAGGCCAAACCTTACATAAGATTTGCCGGCTTCTGTCAGAACAAGGTCGTCTTGATACGTGACAAGAGGCCGGATACCTCTCTGCTTTTGTCTGAGGCAATGAGCAACTGGGGGCTGCAAAATCGTCGCCTTGGTTCAATCAAGTCAATATATCCGGTGTATCTCCCACGCATTTCTTTGCTATTATTTGCCGGATGATTGTCCATCAGACTGCTGTCAACTGTCCAGACTTTCGAAACATGTCTGCTCTGGGAAAGGATGCCCAAGAATCCATCTGCCTGATTTATCTAAGCACCATCGAGTATCTCATGACAACAGGACTAGCACCGCGAACCGTCAAAAGAGAGTTTTTAGGGCACTTTGTCAAACATCACGCAGGACCTGATCTAACCCCAGAGGATAACAGAACTATCGACGGTGTCCAGTTCTATCAGAGGACAGCTCTAGATTGTGTTTTTGGAGAAGAACGAGATACCGTGGGTAATTCCACCTTCGTTAGAGAAGCTCCTCCGGTCGACCCCTTGCACGCAGATGTTCGCATGACAAATTCCGGTACTTTGGCCTCCAACAAATCAACCAACACAGCATCGCACTCTTCAAGTTACTCACATGCTCGTCAACGATACCTCACCTCACTCAGTACCAACCCTACGATGACTCGATTGCTGGCATCAGGGTCCTCCCGAGGATCTTCATTGAACTCATTTAGAAGATTCAAAGCAGCAGGTGCAGCGATTTCAACAGGCTTGAAATAGGGCCAGGACTCATAAATGTGAAGCTTGGACGAACAAGGCACCCATACATGGTTAGATGGACACTATCCCGTTTTTACTTTTTTCCACTCTGTTTCTTTCTTTTTCCTTTTCTCCATATGTGCTGTCAGATTATCCAAGAAAGAAAGACGTCTGAACGTGTAGTTTTAATCAAGTCTAGACTCTAATGAGATTTCTCCATCGATATCCATAGACAGTCCTCTTTAGTAAAATTCGACAAGAGGTCTTGTCAAAGACCGCTGGTATTACTCTTCAGCTTATGATGTCCCGAACATCCTATTCGACCGCTGCCTACGATCAATATTGATCCCTGTTGCTTCAACCATCTGCAGAACCCCGCTGTCCTGACATAATACCTTGATACGAGTACACCCGCATAGGATAAATTTAGCAACTATTCCACTCACGATATAGTACTGGAGTACCTCTCTCCATTCATGACAGTATCATGGCTTTGAGATTTCTGTCTCGTTTCCCCGAGCAGCTCTCGACTCCACTAATTGGTATTTGCCCCAATTGCAAGAACCTATCTCCCGGGGACTCAGAAAATGTCACGCGTGTTGAGATCGGCCTTTCGCAGCTGCAACGGTCATCTTCTCGATGTATGTACTGTAAGCTGTTGCATGCTATCTACGATCGCTATAGGATCAGCGCCGATTGCAGCGGAATTGTCGTGGGCTGTGCTTGGGGCCAACCAGCCATTCTCAAGTTCAAAGACACGTTGAACGACCACTTTGCGTCATGGTACTTGCTTTATAAGCCTCGAGGTACCTTCATATCACATACCAGGTTGGATTGATGCTGATTTCCCAGGGACTATTGTTCCATCGTGGCCGAGTCTCGGGGGACCGGGAGAAACTCTCAATGATCTTGGGTCTGAGCTTAGTCTTAAGTTTGTGAAGGACCACTTGAATGAGTGCCTAAACTCATGCGACAGCAGCCACGCTACATGCAAGCAGCCACGGAACAAGCCGCTGCCGAAGCGAGCCTTGGATGTTCGTGGGGAGAAGGTAAACCTTTGTTACACTGAAGGCCAGTGTGGAAACTATACCGCCCTGTCCTACCGATGGGGACCTCCGGAGGAGACACTGCGGACCATAGATAGTAATATTAGCGATATGATGAGTGGCATAGAATTGCCATCATTTCCTAAGCTACTTCAAGATGCCATTACCCTGACACGACGGTTGGATATACGATATATCTGGGTCGATGCTCTTTGTATCATCCAAGGAAACAAGGAAGGTCAGCTACAGCTTTTCTTAAGGTGGTGCTCTTCTTCTAACTCTGCGTCAAGACTGGGAGAATGAAGCACCGAAAATGGGAGATTACTACAAAAACGCAATCCTCACCATCGCTGCCTCGTTGGCAAATCAAGTTTCTGAACCATTCCTAGTACCACGAGAAGAAATTCCACCACAGCTATTGTCCAACTTTGACTTTATAAGCTTCGATGGGACTGTCTCGCAGATAATAGTACGACGGGTACCTGACTACGGCGGAATACCTTTGGTCTCGAATTCTCCTCTCTCCACAAGAGCATGGACATGGCAAGAGAACGTGCTTTCAACGCGCATCGCTCACTTCTCTAGGCATGAGATTGTCTGGGAATGTCGATCACAGCAGGCGTTTGAGAATGGCGCCAAGCTTCAATGCGCGGTTGGTCTGGCGTACCGACTCGCTAGAGCAGGTGACGACTTGGAGTACTATTGGAAGGCTCTGGTAGCAGACTATTCCAAGCGAGAGCTCACGTACGAGAGCGATAGACTTCCGGCTATTAGCAGTGTGGCTTCTTATTTCAGCATACTAAAGCCTGGCAAGTATCTTGCAGGCGTTTGGGAACAGTGGCTGTTTTCAGATATGACATGGATGTCATCCTGGGGCGCTGATAATGCATTTCCACCTATACCAAAACAGTCGAGCGAAATGCCGAGCTGGTCTTGGGCTTCGGTAGCTGGTCTTGGGCTTCGGTCACTGGCCAGGCTTACTTTGCGCTTGAGACATGCGTGGACAGCGATAAACTTTCAACTGTAAAGCTCATACACGCCGACTGTGCCTCATCTGGCAGCAACCTTTTTATGCAACCCAAAAGTGATGCATCCATCGTTATTGAGGCGCCTGTCTGCATAGCGGAGCTATCTTGCGAAGATGTTACTCGAATCAATCAATATGACATCCGCGAGAGGACAGACACTTGGGGGGTGAATAATATCCTCAAGAAGATACGGAAACAGTCGGCTCTTTTCCACCCAGACACCGTGCTTCTGCCAGATAGCCCTACTATTACAAACCATGGAACATTCACAAGTGTTCGTAGATCACAGAAAGACGAGGTGAATGGCCCAACTTCATTGAAGAGCACAGTTTTCTGTCTCCATTTGGGCGGGGGACGATATCCCGAGCTACCAAACGAAACACTGACATTCATCCCCCGCTTCAGATACACTCATTTTTGGTTGATTCTTACGCCTGTGAAAAAACAGGAAGGTCCGTACATAACCCTAAGCCGGCTGGGACTACTTCGTCAAGGATCACAGAGCATAATGCGAACCACAATAAGCCGTGTGAGAATAGTCTAAGATCTGTTTACATATATATACACTGTTGGATATGTATCACCTCTAACATTAATACCAGCATTTTAGTTAAGCACTGCATAAGTAGTATCCTGCGACCTAGCCCAAGCAGCACAGTAGCTAGTTATATGACAGATAAAGTCTTGTCGCGTTGCAAGGTTCTGGCAATCTCAGCTCTTGCAGCTGCCATCGGGGACTTCCTCGGTGTACATCAAAGACACATTCCAATCAACAATTTTTACCATCTTGGTGGCCTCAACCAGTTGATAAGTATAGTTTTTCACCTTTGATTGTTGTCGCATGCACATCGGCCCTGAATCACTTCCAAAGGCTTTATATTATTAAGGTTGTTTCTTTATACTGCTATGTGAGTCTAATTTCAACATCTTTCAGGTAAGACGCAGCATTTCCAATTGTACGTAACAAGGCGTGGGGATGCTGTAACTCGCCTACCCTAAGCTCCAGGTAAAACCCTTGTAAGTCTCCATAAGTTGCTAGCCAGGAATAGCTAGAACGGGTGCGTACAGTGTGTTTCTTGGTGTGTTTCTTGCCTTGCTCAGTTGGCAATACCACCTGCTTTACACAGAAAGAAGCTAGTGAAGGGCGATGAAAGTGCAATCCTTACCTGGTATTGGTGGGCCAAGTCTCTTGCAGCATTACGAAGCCGAGCTGACGACTCCCTTGTCCGTGTAGCTCATATCACACATTACGCACTATTGGCAGTACTTATGCACATAGTTTCACTATCTCTATGCGTGTCTCATTTGGGAGTCTAGATTGAACGCCGTATTAATGGTGGCTGGATAGCTGGGAGGCAATGCCTATACTTATGATAAGGGAGCGAGATCCAGATCAATTATACCCCGCAGCATGGTAGGGCACGCGACAAGCTGCCATAATGAGCTCTAAAAAACACGCACATTTAACGATACAAGGGGTCTGCAGGGCAAATAAAGGACCAATGAAGTCAAAGCCTCGGTATAGAGCTGAGGAACCCAAGGATAACACATTGGGAGAATTAGTTCACTGCCAAATGAGCACACAACATTTGCTCTAAAATCAGACCCTGAGTGAGCGGGCTTGCTGTCTGTAATAGTCTCATCTCAGCTCTCACCTTGTCGTCATGCAATAATCGTAATCAGACCAACCAAAAGATCCATATATCCCTAGCCCCTCACGCACGGGTGTATCGGCTGGCGGATGGAATGCTTAGCTGCCATAAGTGGCTGCCTGGAAGATTGTCAGCCAGCCATATCCCCCGCGGTCAGACGTATAGTCTGGCTAAAGGAATTATTTTTAGCTGATCGGCGTTCTCCATTCTTGCGACACCGGTCCGGCCCTTTCATAACTAAATTAGAGCATGATAATAACTGACTGTCTTAAAAGACTCTCCCCCCTCATATAAAGGCCTATCGTCTCCCGGCTTTTCTTTCCAATACTAAAATTTTACAATTCGATTTTGGGACATTACTCTCTTAGACCCTTATTATTGAGGCCTTTTAAAATCATTCAGCTTTCTAGAACAATTTGACACAGTCATCTAGTAGACCGACTCCATAACATGTCTTACGAACCATCAGTTAGTCCCCTTACATTTACCTGCCTAGAGCCAAATGCTAACATATTAACAGACACAACCTACCATCTACATGATTCGACATGGGGAAAAGCCCGCGAAAGTTCACGGAGAAGAACCACATGGACTGTCCGCTCAAGGCAAGGAGCGCGCAAATGATCTCCCTAACGTCTTTGGAAAGGATTCGCCCTATAACATTGGGTATATCATGGCAGAGCATCCTCACCACAGTTCGTGTCTCCTACCTTTACATTTCTATCTACTTTTGAAAACATCTAACTGGGTTAGAGGGCCGTCGGCGCCCTGTTGATACTGTGAGACCGTTGGCAGATGCGCTCGGTTTAAAGATCCATGACAAGGTTGGAAAGGATGATTACGCCGATGCTGCAAAAAAAGCTTTATCCTTTGAGGGTCCAGGCAATGTCCTGCTTTGCTGGGAACATCATTCTCTTTCAGGCATTGCCGCGGCAATTGGCGTTCAGGGATACGCAGCAGCCACTGGGTGGCCTAATCCAGTAGAGTACCCCGACGACAGGTTCGATTTGATCTGGGTTGTCCCACCGCCGTATACAGAGATCACCGAGATTCGAAGTGAGAAAGTCCCTGGTTTGGATGATGGGGTTCACATTAACGCCAACGGAGACGTTCCTCCTCCTACCGCCAATTGAGTAATTATAGTCCATTAGAAGTTTCCTCTGAAACATGGTTATTAAATAGTAGGCCCATATCTCAATTACATTATTAGCATAATTCCTACAGGCAACACTTAAACGTCAATAATATGTAGCGCGGTTCTAACAGAAACCTATTTTAGTCATCCTAACTAGATCTCGGATTCTGTATCCGCTTGAGTGTTCAGCCTCAGCGGCAACTGCCTTTTTCGACCTCTTTAAAGACGACCAAGTAATCAACCTGCCATGAGTTGTCGGGTTAATACGCAAGTCGGAGATAAGCAGCCCATAAATGCACATTATGCTATAATGTGTAATCCAAGAGTTACAGCCATAGTAGTTAGCTGACCGTTGTTCTCCACGGAAAGACTGGTTATTTGATCTATCTTCTTAGGCAGAAGATTCTCAAGGTGCCGACAGAGGCTGGCCGAAATCATACTATGATGCTGGTAATGGGTTGGAGGCTGAAAAACAAACAAGCGGGCACGGCTAGAAGAAAAGAAAAATAAAGAGGGGAAAATATAACAGATATATAATATGTTTTAGTGAATGGCTATTCTAAGTCCTTGCTATATTTAAGCTAAAAACAGAAAATAGAGATGTAAGATACATGTGCTTTTAGCAATTTTGACGAAGGCTAGGGGTTTAGTCAATCGCAAGACGAGATTGTTGTCGTAACGCACTTTTGTATTGAGACATGCTACCCGCCTGCTTCGAAGTTGTGCAGCACGCAATAGAAAGCTAGCTGGGAAGAAAAGTAAAAGAACATAAATAGGAGTATCTTGAGGAGTCGACTTGAAGCGTTTCACTCTACCTCTTTCAGTTAGGCAGGAGAGACGGTTTGGGCCTGTAAACTCGGACGCCCTTGTCAATAGTTTTCGCTCTCCGGCAGTAGTACTCGAGACATTTCAAGCGCAGAAAAGAGGATAAGGCGGCTTTCCATGCCTCCTAAGTTTGTGTGGGCATAGATATACTTCTAGTCACAGCTCTCAACTGCAATTGTCTTGAAGCGTTAGGCAGAATTCATTGTAGGGGGTGCGCCACCACCTCTACTAGCCTGCATGGGCCGTCCAATCTGGTTTCCCCTCATGGGTGCGACCTCAGCAGACCATGGATCTACTGCGGCTGAAGGCATTCATGGGCATTGGGGCTGGTCAATGAGGGAGCCTGGTCTTACGCTAATCATCAGCCGCAGCAGTATGGCTCGCCTGAGGCATTTTTATTTATTTCCCTCGCGCCGTCACTTTCTACCAGCCCCGCTGGGCCTTTCTCCCTTGGCTCTAGAATCTGCGGATCACGATAACGAATCACTAGAGCATCCAGCATATACAAGAGAATGAGGCCTTGGTATAAGAAGGTCTCAAGGGGAAGACAGCGAGAAGACCAAAGAAGAGGCTCAATCGTACGTATTCTTGTACTTTAGCGTCTTTATCGGGGAGGGTAACCATTTATCGGTTGTATTTCAGTCTGCACAGTTACCCAAGTCCACGGAACAAGAAGATGCGCCTGTACCGCATGACTTTGAATCTGAGCCCTTTGGCTTATTCATCCTGCATCCATCGCCTGAGATCTACCAGCTACATGCCGATATCGATGTTGAGTAAGCTCATTCAATCCACTTCGTTGCCCTAGTCTTGCGTGCATTAACTAATCGCATCTAAAGCATCGTTGCCGTTCATGGATTGAACGGTAGTGCGAAAAAGACCTGGACTGACTCAGCTACAGGGTATTGCTGGCTGGAAGACCTACTGCCTGAGTCGATTCCGAGATGCAGGGTGATGACCTTTGGATATGACTCCAAGCTAGCTTTCAGTAAATCTCAATCGGGCGTGGAAGCCTTTGCTCAAGATCTTTTGAATCGCCTGAGAGTTGTCAGAAGTAGCTCCGAGGCAAGTGTATAGGCATATATCTGGTGAGTATTGCTGACTCCCCACAGGCCCGAAATCGACCGCTAGTATTTATAGCTCACAGTCTAGGCGGTATCGTAGTAAAAAAGGTATACGCGACTCCTGATCTACGTGGTTTATAAGATGTTGATTCTGTAAGGCTTTGATCATAGCGCACAACGGCTCCGAGGTCTATATTCCGATTCTCAAGTCCACGACCGGCATTATCTTCTTGGGGACCCCGCACCGCGGATCTGACTTGGTGCCTTGGGGCATCCTCCTCTCGAACCTCGTCAGAGTAACCAGCATAGGAAGAAACATACGAAAAGAGCTTTTACACACACTCAGTAAAGACTCTGACACGTTAATGGAGATCTCAAAACAATTCCTGCAGCGCGCAACGTCTCTGAGGATCATGAGTTTTGTTGAACAGCAGGTAGAAAGTCCACTGACAACATTGTTAACATCTTATCTCTTCTGTTGTAGTAGTGGAGTTCTTACAATTGACAGGTTGTTCCAGAGTATTCGGCCGTCATGGGCTTGCCTAATGAGACTGTGCTTCCAATGAACGCTCATCATCGTGGGCTTACTAGATTCTTGCGAAAGACTGACCAGAATTATATCCTTGTTGAAGCGGCGATCAGAGAAGTTGCGTATGGAAGCATGGATAAATGTCACACTTGTCCAAAGGCAACGCGTTACTTGATTGAGAAAGCTAATCTTGATATAGGCGAAAATAATTTGAATGACGCCCTCAAGGTGGCCTCAAAAGATGCGACAATGACCTTGCCAAATATCACCGACTTATCCATTTCCATGCCAATGCCAATAATGTCTCCCAGCAGCATCACTGGCCATTCATTCACCTTTAGGTGCGCAAGCTCAGGTAATAGCCCACCCACACCGGCAATGTCCCCTTCCATACCAGTGACAAGTAATATGATTCCAAAGTTTCAAGGCAGCATCTTTGATAGAAGCCCAAGTTCTTCCACAGACAGCCTGGAGAACCAATCGCTGGATCTGGCGAACAAGCCAGTAGAGACTGTTACATTACGCATTAGCAGTCTGAGGCGGCAGCTTGATATGAAAAGCTATAAGGAAAGAGACATTTATCAGGTGATAAAGCTCCCAGGGAATATAGAAATCTCGCGTCTAAATCCCTGGTTGCAAAAAGAAGTCGATGGTCTGTTGAGACCCTACCGCCATTAGTCATTACTAACTTTCGTAGGTATCAAGGAGATCAAGTCCTTCAGGTTCAACAATCAGAAAGGTGATATCCGATTCGAGTGGGAGGACGTCTTCACGACTCCTGTCGAGGTTACATCCGGCCGACCGTCATACAACAAAGCAAGAGGCTTGAAAATCAACACAGACCAATCAATCGCGTCATTCATGAGCAAAGCCTTTCCCCATCCAATCACCGCTAAACTCAATAAGAACAGTCGGAACGGGCACTCCACGTTTGACAAGGTTTCAGCTTCGGTTCTTGAAACCGGACAAGATGACGCTGCCGACCTGGTTATTTCATTCATGAGGACCGTTAGAGTCCCTGACAGTGATAAGGAGTACGATTTACCTCCTGGACTGGGGAGATTCCCGCTGTTCAACGTTGCGCCTTTCAGTCACAGTCTGCCTCCTTCGATCATGGCCAAGGGCGGATTCTTCTTCCCCATGTATCGTAAGTGCAACAAGCAATAAAATGCCGGCCGGATTAAACTCACTGAAATTGCTTAGAAATGGAAGCAATGTGGATTCACTTCCATACCGAAGGACAGAAAAGGTTTGCTATTCGACCCTTCGTTGGCGGCGTCAATGGCCTTTCAGGGGAATCGTCTGAAGGGGGCATGGCGTCAATGCTTCGTCGAATGAATTCCGAGACCCGAAAGCAGGACTACATCGTACTCCCAGAGCAATTATGGCTTGACGGGATTGCTACTGCACCTGGAGTGGTCAGCCAGTTTGTTGCCACGGAAATGGCTCCTCCACGATCGCAAAAGAGTAGGAATCATCGAGGCAATAGAGAATTAGAGGCGCTGAGCAGCCCTTCACACCAAGATGCTCCCAGTGGAGCGTCTATTGAGTGGCAGGTTACTGGTCGTGATGAGGTCGGAGGACTGCAGCTTCAGATTGTCCCTGCATTTGAGACTGAACAGATGCACGCTGGCTCGACTAGAAACGTCTGCATGACGAGCCGCGGCGTTTTATCTGCTGTTACTCCGCCGCCGACTACAGAACATGTCTATGATGTACTATCGACCCCTGCCGAGCTCAACCTAAAAATAGGTCAAGTCATCCATGTGAAAGACCTCAAGGCATTAGCGCAATCACGCCCCAAGGTCGTCTCGGATTTGCTGAACGAAGGCCCATCAAACCTCACTTGCCAAGACGTTATTGAGCTTGACGCAGTCCACGAGAGCTACAACGAGTGGGTGTTTGACATCAAGCTACTTGGCAGCCAACACCCTCCTATCTCGCTTAGGGTACGTGCATTCAAGCTTACCCCAGTGCTCACTATCTCATCACGATTTTTAGTTTGATGACGACGATCCATTTGAAACTGTGTTGGACATCGTCGCGAAGGAACTGCAGGCATCAAAAGGCTCGCTGGCCGTAGACATTTTCGCCGGGAATATTGCTCAGGGATGGATTCCAATTTCATCTTGGCGAGCTCTCGCCTGGCTTCCAAAGCTTACGGACAAGAATTATGCACAAGTCCGGCAGTGCGAGTTCACTTTTGTAAGCCTTGTTCTCCATCGTTGATATTAATGGCCCGCTAAGAAAAGCTTTTGCTAGATCCCTGATGGTATTTCTGGCCAGTGCTATATTTGCCGTGTTGTGTGCGACAAGACAGTAGAATCTACATACAGCAGCATCTTTCCACTTCTCCTGGCGCTTGATGAGAACACTACTGTTGAACATCTCAGAGAAGTTATTCACAAGACGACAGGCATTTCCACGGCTGAGTTTTTCATCCAACGAGATTCTTTCACCTCCCCGCCTTTCGACGATGGTGAAAGAGTCTTCGTAAGGGACACCCTCCCTATATCTTGGGCGGGAAATGTACCGCAATATCTATTGACGCGTGATAAGCCATGTTTCAGCCAAGTTGGACAAATTCCTTATTTCCGGAAACCCTTTCTCAACCCATTCCTTCCATCTGGCCCGCCCATTGGCCCAATGGAAATCTATTTCAAGAGTCTTACTGGAAAGATCTTCACGATAGAATGTGAACTATCTAACACAATTTATGAGCTCAAATTAAAGTGCCAGGAAAAAGAAGGCATCCCGCCGGATCAGCTGCGCTTCATTTCTCGTGGTAGACAGCTTGAAGACAGTAAGCATCCTGCAAGGACGTTATCGGCCGTAATAACCATTTATATCCCTAGTCCACTCACTAGCCCATTACAATTTGCACATGGTAAGAGTATTCTCCCCGGAGCTCCAATGGTTCTGTTTACATTTACCTAGGACTCGGTCGTTGATCTTGTCCTACGACTTCGAGGTGGCGGCTGGTCGATCATAGTCCATTACGAGGGTAAAAGTTTCTCTACGAGCGCGCCTGGTAGCATCCCCGAGCTCAAACTGAGCATCATGAACAGAACTGGTATCCCAGTCCAGGACCAGGTACTGAGATGGGCCGGTAAAGTTGTCAAAGATGGTAGGCATCATGACGACCCCCGATGTCGCGCATGGTTCTAACGCATAGTCTTCTTTCTAAATATAGATGATAATATCAACAGATACCAAGACAAAATCCTGATCCTTACTACCCATGAACCAACTGTACCTATCGCCTTGGGCATCGGCGCCGGCGGTAAAATCCAGCAGCATATCCAAGCGGATACCAACGATCAGAGGATCTGGGACGTAAATAGCTCGCGGATTGTAAACGTGCAGCTTCTCGATGCTCGCACCTTTCGCCTGGTAACAGGTCACACGCCCCCTGAAACTCCCGTCACAGCTGACATGTATGCCGAGATGGGCCTGACCTTCTTCAAGCTTTGGGGTGACGAGCATCACGCTGTTAATAATGTGTCTGGGAATTGGAACAACTTAGTCGGGCCAGCTCATGTAGCCATGAGAAATGCCAATAAAGGAAACGGCTCATCCTTTGCTGATACGACCGAACATGAGGAGGAATGGGGGCTGCTGGAGACTGGAGCTTGGGGCCCATTGAAGCGTAGAATAGGGGTAAGGCAGAGCGCAGTGGTGGATAAGGACTTTGAATATCGTCTTGCTATGTTGGATGTAGACGATACGGTACCTAAATTTACAAGTGTAGTTGAGGAGGGGGAGAACTAGAGGTATAGAGTGAGTTTTTCTCTCGTCATCATAAACCGCTCTCCATAACTATATGTATTATTGCAACCAAATTAGGTGTGTAATATTTCTATTTATAGTGATCCAGTTGAGCACACACTTCCTATAGTCATCAATTTTTTTAAGATTGGACCATCTGATTTTCTCTAACGAAAAATCAAGTCAATAAACTCCCATAATACTCTCCGAGGACACTAATTATGCCTATGGCAAAGGCTGCGAAGCGGGGATATTTCTCTGGTGCTAGGATGTACGTTAAGTGGTATTGGCCTGTCTTTGAACAGATTTGTCACTGATGGACTGCACGTGCTACAAGATGAACCGACGTCCCGAAGATAGAATCGCCGATGCTTGTTCTGCAAAGCCAAGAATGATAAGCTACTGCACAGCGCACACAAATATCAGCTACAGACAAGACTCTGTCCAGAGCAACTGGCACAGGAGAGAGACCTCAGTGTTGGTGTTACTCAGCCTACTAGTATCAAGCAGATAAAACGACCACATCATCACAGGTGCATGAACCTGGGCGAGGAGGGTGTTGTTATCGAATGTATCTTGGCTCTTCGCGAAGCTCCCGACATTTTCAACTCTGCCGATGCCAACATCATAGTTGCCGGTGATGATGTTGTCAGGGTTGTGAACTGCTGTGTTGTACACCATGATGATTCACGAGAAAGGGCAATGATTATGGGTGATGAAACACCTATTGAGTCAGGAAACAGAAGGGAATATACTTTCCTCCGTAGACTATTTCCAATAGCTAGACTGGCTAGCTTGCCGTCGCTGGTATCGCTCCAGCCGAAGAGTACTGTGACCAATTGAGAATCGAAAACGTATCAACACTAACAATATTTTCAGTCAATATATCTCTGATAATAAAGATTAGACTCCAGAACGTGGTGGAAACATGGGCCTATTGAGCTGGGTTATCTCGGGATTGCACCGCATCACTGAGGAATTGGCATGGGCCGTTTAAGGTTCACGATTGTGCGACAGTTAACACTGTGCGGGGTGAACTTATTTTCGTGGGGTCACGTCTTAATTCCGTTTCGGGTAATAAGCCCTCATGAGCTGTCCTCAACTTCCCCACGCTTAAAAGATCATTCGCATTTCTCCAACTTCAACAGCTTCTACAGGTACCAACTGCGTATCTACTTCGGGCACAAACAGTAAATGTGTTTATAAAGGAATATATCCTCTCTAGATTATCTTTACTTCTGTCAAACTTTCTCTACCAACTTCCTTGACCGTCACGGACACGTCACCATGGCCAAGCAGCAGAAAGACAATGAGATCATCGAAATCGCCAAGGGTCTGAAGGGTACCCCTTGGTGCGAAGAGTACGAGAAGATGATCTCTGGTATGCTGTAAGTACATCTGACACACCTCCCCAGCTACCTCAGAGCAGGACTCTAACGCAGGGTTAATCTCTTAGCTACAACCCCCTGCATCCCAAGCTGTTGGAAGGCCGCCACAGAGCGCGCGGTCTGTCGTACAAGTTCAATAATCTAGACCCCAACACTGGCAACTATGAAGAGATCGGCAATAAGCGAGCCGAGATGCTTTCGGAGATGCTCGGAAAGGTCGGCAGTGGAACGTTCATTGAGCCGCCATTCTTGCCTGATTATGGCAGTAATGTCTCTATTGGTGAGAATTGCTTTATGAACTTTGGGTAAGTTCACAATCCTACAGCACTTGGTCGGAGAGTGTAACAGTGGCTGACTGTGTGGCCCAGCTTGACCATCCTAGATACTAGCCTTGTCATCATTGGCGACCGCGTGCAGATGGGTCCTAACGTGCAAATCTACACTGCTGGCCATGAGACAAGCGTGTTGTCTAGGATCAAGTTCGTCGAGTTCGGGCATGCCATCCGTATTGAGGATGACTGCTGGATTGGTGGCAATGTTGTTATTCTTCCCGGTGTTACTATTGGACGAGGTTGCACTGTTGGCGCTGGAGCCGTGGTGACTAAGAGTATCCCTCCTTACTCGATTGCCCTGGGTGCCCCTGCAAAGGTTGTCAAGACGATACAGACTGTAGAGGAGGAGATGGGGGATCCTAACAACCCTTACCGAAATATGCCTGATCGAGAATAGATGGGATCATGTGATGATGCCTTTTTAGGTAACATAGAATAAATTTCATTAGCAATGATTAAATCTGTAGACACTATAGTCTATTCGCTCTCGACTTCCCTTTCGATCACTCCTTATTGCTCTTCGAAGCTAATTGGTACAGTGTCGATGACTCCCTCATCCCTTGATCTGGACTAAATCTACTTCCCCATAGGTTCTTGATAGCGACCGCCCCCGCTTGCACTTCAACATGCATGCCAGTATTAACAAGGTCAGTCACAATAACCGAGCTCAAAGTCGGGGTATGTCCTGGATATCGTTGGCGAAAGATGTTAATCAAAGTTGCCTCATGATCAGCTCGCGTAAAGTAGGCCACTAGCTTGTGAGCCGAAGCAAGACCATGAGTGACGCCCGCATTCTTAAAGGCTGCATCAAGGCAATCGAATACGGTGTTGAACTCGGCGTCTATAGAGTTCGTGACGGGTTTACCAGTGTTGATATCCACCCCAACATGGCCTGTAGTTATAACTAGAGAGCCTGATGATGGGATAGTGGCGGTTGTTGCGAGCGGGGAGGAGCGTAGCATGTCTCCTACTGGGCCTGGGAGGAATTAATATTGACTGGTGAAGACATATTGACAATGTATTGATCGTTGCTGATTGTTGCTTGTTGTTGAGCGCCGTTTCCGGGAAGCTCAGTATTGCCTCTGCGCTATATGGACACCTTAATTGCCGATAAATACAGACTGTTATCGAAAGCTGGTCAAGTCTCAGTTTTATCCCCAAAGTCTCTCACTGTTTGCTGAATTGTATGGAATTGGCACTTTCCTTGTTCCTTATCGTGCAATAGCTTAACTCATACCGAAGAAGACAATACTCTCAAGTCCATTATTGGGGTTTAACCTCCGCACGTCTCTTCGGCGGTCTCTCCCTCAATTACTTTCTACGTATCAAATTGGCAGCATTGCTCTGCGTCTATCTCCTGTGAATTGCCAATTACCAGGTTTGGAACATATCACTCATCGCTACTCTTATTCTTATACTCTGCTGGGAGTTGAGCTTTAGGACCCAACATATTAGCGAATTCAAATGACCGAGATCATGCCTCCTCTACTGTCTGAAGAGGTCCAACCCAATCTTTGCGACGTTATCGCCGGATACACAATCGGTGGCTCTGAAAGTAAGATCCCAGGCTTTGCTTATACCGCCTTCAGAAACGATGGCCAGCCAATCTTTCAACATTTCTCAGCTTTGAGTGGAGTGACATCAGAAAAGCCAATGTCTGGAAACACTCTCTTCATAGCATACTCCACAAAGTTGGCAACATCTGTCGCCTGTATGCAACTCGTTGAACAGGGGAAATTTCGCTTAGATGATGCGGATCAAGTTGAAGCCATCTGCCCTGAGTGTTTTGGCAGACCAGCTGAGTTTTCGATTAAGTTCAAGTGCTGTTGGTGTGATCACCGCTGACGTCTTTCCAGGGCTTATTTCTGTGTTGTTAAACGATGGAGTGGATGTAAAAAGAGGTGCCCGGCTGCTCAAAGCGGAGACATTTAATGGTAAGAACCCTTAACCACTAAGGGCTTTTCCAGTCTGATGAACATATGGGCTAACAGTAATAGGTATTTTTACCGGTCAAATCCCCGATAAACCACGATTCAGCAACATCAGCGTTCCTGTGGCCAAACCAGAACTCGCCAACTCAACTCCCTTGGCGCCAATGCCAGATGATCACACAGAAGGATGGGGTTTGTTATTTTCTATCAGCCATTTTCCGGAGTCAACAGGCCGTGCAGCTGTCTCCGCGTCATGGGAGGGATTGGCTAATCTGTTTTGGTTTGCTGATCGCAAGAACAGCATTTGTGGTATTATTGCTAGCCAAATTCTCCCATATGGTAGTAAATCTAACATATGTTACTCCTTGAGCCTGAGGGGCCTTTGCTGACTTTGGTTTGAGATGCCTGTGTACTGGAATGCTCAGAACGAGTGTAGACGGAGACATACAGAGCGCGAAAGAATTAAAGAGAGACTGGTATTTTGATCTGATTGATCTCTTAATCTACAGTAAATCTATAGATTACATAGACCAACGAGTGAATACATCATCCTTCTTCATTTCAACCAAGCAGAGCCGACAGTCATTACTCAAGGCGACTTTATACCTAGCACCAGGTCGAGCAAAAAGACTTGCCAAGAGAGACCACACACAACCTCCACTGGCAAATGAACCACTTTTGATAGTGCTGAAGCTTGATGTTGTCAGCTTCATCCTTAGTGAACAGACAAAGGCGTCATCTTGGGGGACGCGTTATCAATGATGTCCTTGATGATCTTGGGGTGGAAGGAATAGTCAACATCCCCAGTCTGTCCAGGCATGGGCGCCGTCTTGCGACTGATACCAAGCTTCATCGTGTGATCCTTGTCCAGGTCTCTGGGATCGATAACCTTGCCGTCGATCTGTAATCAAGAGTCAGTGGTTTTCTATCATATCGCCGTTCTGACTAGTACTTACAGTCTGAACACGCCACTTCAAGTTTTTAACAAGGAATGGCTCAACGTCCTCTGGACTCATACTGCCCAGCTTTCCAGCATTGGCATAGTCAAGCAGTAGAGACGTAATGGGTGTTGTGCTGGTGACCAGGTGGGTTTGCTCCTGCTGGCGTGCGCAGTTCTCGCAAGCCTCAGTGGGAGCGGTGAAGATGTGAGAAACTCCTACAAAGCCAGGGAGAGTAGACCACTCCTGGCCAGACTCGCCATCAACATCACCGATGACGTAGAAAATGGTGTAGGATCCGTTGAGGGCCATTCTGGGTAATTGTTAGTCAAAGACGGGCCTTTTACTAGTGTCACCAGCTTGTGCTTACCTCTCGACAACGACATCGATGTACCATTCTTGTGAGAACTTGGAGGATGGTGCTGCAGCTGACAATACTTCCTGCTCACTCCTCTTCTTGGACTGTGGCGGGATCAGAGGCTTCAAGATATCCCCGGGAGAAACGCCAGCCTTATAATTAAAGACTTGAGCTTTCGAGACGTCCAAAGGCTGCATATCCTCAGGAGGTGCCCCAAACTCTTGATTGACGTCCAGTCTTCGGCTCCAGCCATATCTTCGTGCGAACTCGTCACGAACCTGCTCCCCAGTCTTTCCACCAGCCGTTTCCGGGTAGACATACCCGAAGTCAGCAGTGTCCCAAGCACGATCAGGAGTCCAGTATCTCTCGGCTTTGTCTTCTGTCAAAGGCCACTTGCGGAACGGGTGCAAGCTTCCGCTGCCCAAAACCTTTTCGTCCTCATCTGTCAACTCATTGAACCAATGCTCTCTGCCATTGGCAGCCTGCCAGATTGCGAGTATTCTATCGATTTGACTATAACCCTGTATTAATAACCAGACTTGTTGCCTGAGTCGTACTCGGTCTGACTTACCAATGATGGATCCAGAAGATTGGGTCAAACGCCGCCACTGGGACGCAGCTCATGTGTCCGCTCCTAGATGTCATCTTACTCATCGTTCCTTGGAAGCCACCTATGTACACATGGTAGTCGCCATGGAGATCTTCGATTGATCCAGTGTTGGTTCTCAGGGCTTCTCCAGGATCTAAGTACTTGAACTTCTGCTTCACATTGACACCATCTGTCGAAAATGCTTGGAAATTACTGTAGGCTCCGAGCTCGATCATGGCGAGACTGGAACGCATCTCGTCCTCGCGAATCTTGTTCAGAACTGTATTCATGGACTCAACATTGGCAGGTTCAGATCCTCCGTGGCGAATCGTTTTTTCCATGGAATGACCCAGCGTTGTCTATCGTGGCATTCACATGTGAGCAATATATCCTTCGCCATGACCGTATGAGACTCACATCAAGATTGGAGAATTCCCAAGGGATTTTTTTTGAGTCGCCGACCTCAAATGCGTAGTCGAAGAACGGGTTTGGCATTGCTTTGAGCTTGTTATCGGGGAGAACCTTGATCATGACCTCCTTCCGGGTAAAGATCTTTGGAGCATGATAGTCATACGGAGATGTTGTGGTGTTGCCATCTACTACTCCTGGAAATGTTACCTCGTACCCTCTAGGACGATAATAGTCCCAGTACGGAAGGCGGAACTGCTTGGCGGCGGCAATGTACTTCTTTTTATCTTCTTCCGCGACTTCGGAAGACCGGGAGAATCGCTGAGCCACGTTGGCAACTTGGCGGAACAGAGTTTGCTATGTGCCCAGCAGAGTCAATGTAAGTCTCTCACAGGCAAATTTATTGGCTGTCTTACCTCGAGCATGGAAAGGTAAGGTCGATGCCAGGGCGAGAAGGTCGGGGTGCTGTGGGCACAGTACCCTCTAGGGCGGCCCTCGGGATCGGGCTTCTTCCCACGATCGTCCTCCCCATCCCAAGCTTCGCCTGGCAGCCCATGGATACCTGATGATGATCAGCCGCACACATATCAATGAATAGGTGAATGAATAACTTACCCGCGATTTGGAACCAAGACATGATATTATCCGAAGTGAAAGAATAGCCAGGGTCAATTTCCCAGTCTACCTTTTTGCCCTGGACTTCCATCAAGGCGATGAGGAACAAGTTGAAGGTATCCGGCTGCGTCATGAGCATTACGTCGATGTCGAGCCGTTCCCCTACACCGACGTCCCGAAGGCCGAGGACAACACCGTCCTTATGAGCCTGATCGAGCTTTGTCATAGTCTCTTCCATGGTGGCCATATTTGCGTTCTCTCGAGGATTTCTTATGAAGTTGGATAAGTAAGATGTGGAAATAAATTCACCAAGTCGAGGATCAGAACACCCTTATATATTTTTTGCCCTTAAACCAAACATGGTTCGTCTCTCAACTGCTCATATGAACACGACTCTAAGTTCAGGGTGATAACGCACCTAACACCAAACCGTGAAGAAACTTACAATGTAGTCATTCCCGTTGCGCCACTCTCGGCGACTGTTCCCTAACAAGATTGGTGCTGCAGAAACATCCACATGTTTGGAACTATTTCCTGCAAGCTAACACCAATATATTGGCTAAGATGTGCGGGCAGTAACCGGAATAGCCTAGTTGAACGCCGCTAGAGCCAAGTTAGGCGTGGGTGGCGTTTTCTAGCAGCAGCTGAAAGCCCAGAGTAGGTGAACCGAGTCTCCTCTAACAGCTGAATATAAACCACCGAAGGTTTGCATACGGCTGTGTCGGACTCTGTCCTATCATTTTGAATTGCGCAGTCGCCTGTCCCGGGTGTTCATAAACCGTCACACTGCATGAACGCATCATTTTGGTCTAGATCGAACGTGGGGCTTGCGGCTCACGATGGGACTGGTCACATTCAGGCTACAACCCTTCACTTTAGCTTTCACTACGTGCAGACTCAGCCAGCCTTTTTAAATATTGTCTTGGAGGCACCAAGATCTTCGCTAATTGAAGGATTGATAGCCTATAGAACTCAGACGCTGCGTATGTACGGCAAGATCACATACCAGTTCTATCTGGCCTGGGCCAGTCCATGCAAGAGCACTCATGCGGGTGACGACAAGATATCATAAACTCAAAGGCAAAACCAACAACGCCAAGCATCGCCTGATCGATATCTAATACCAACTCACATCAGCCTGGATTTTCTCCAAGACTCAATCCCACTTCGCCAAGAACCTATGGATGCAATGCTGGCTTGTTACTGCAGCTACAAACTCCGGGCTACCAAATCGTTCGCGAAATACACGAATAGCCCATAATGATACGGCTTGCATTCAAGCTGAAGTCTAAGGGCTTGACCAGGACAAAAACGACGCCATTTGGCAAAGAATACGACGGCTGAGCATCCATATCAATGAGGGTTCTCGACCGGCTGAAGCGCGTACGTTCTCAACCCCCTCAGCTTATCTTGGCACAAAGGGAAAAACCATCATGAATGCTCAATTGGCAGATGGAACCTAGACTTCATGTGGAGGCGGCTGACAAGAGCTACAATGGAAATGGAATTAATCATGACAATGTCTTATCAAGATAGATCAGCACGGCAGCTTGTCCTGGCCTATAGAGATAAGACTAGGCTGTAGAAGAAGCCTCCGCCCATGTACAGTAGGTTCAAGTGCCGCGTGAATTTAAGGCTCTCAAATGCCAAGCGCTCCAGGCTGGCTGCCTTGATATAGCTGCTCGCAGAATCATGCCTCAGTCCGCAAAAGGGGGGGGGAGGGGTAAAATAACTATCACATCAGGGGCAGTCATGGGAGCAAAAGGTGCTTTTTGGCCGTCTTAATAATAATATTTCTATAGAGATAAGCTAGTGAGGCTCTACATCCAAACTCCCAGTCTCTTTGCCGTCATCACGACAATAATAGCTCTAGGAAAGGCCTGTATTACGTAGAGCCACTGGATTCCTAAGCCACAAACAACCAAGCCCTGATTGGTACCGTACTTACAATGAGGTTACCATAGGTACAGTGCCTGTAGCTTAGCCTGGGGCTTCACATACCTGTAGGGTGGCATTTTTGTAGATCGTACCTTTAATTCTGAAAGCAAAGAGGGAAACTCTCAAATGATTTCTATCATTTATTGCGAAACGCTGGCCTGTGCGGTGCGAAAAATTGCTTGCACTTAGAAAAATGTTTTTAACAGCATCTGCGCCCTGAACTCAGAGATCTCTGACGATTACAAACATCAAGCTATGTAATTATCCTGCACTAACCTCTTATTGTAAGAGCTTATACTTATACTTGATTAGGTAATAAGCTATAAAGTAGGGCTTTAGGAAGTATTACTATTAATAATATTATTATTGGTTAGATTTTTATCTCGTTAATAAGGTCTTATTCTTTAGTACGCTTCTGTAATTTAATTAACTACTAGGATAACGGGCTTGGACAGAGTTATGATTAGCTACCTACGCTAATGGAGACAGCCATATACAAAGAGTTAACCAAAAACAAAAACAATAAACCCAACATTTCAGTCGTACCAAAATAACTTTATATCCCATTATTTACAGTGCATTTCGAGTTATACAAACTTTCTGTTTCTACTCACCAGCATCAGTCTTGTCGCATGACCCGACGGTGCAACCTGCGCCACTGTTGTATACGCTGGCGTGGAAAATAGCATACATAGGGTCCGTGGTAGACGTGCAGGTGTAGCCCAGATTGTCGCCGTCATCATATAACTGTGGGTCGATACAAGAAATGGTGTAGCTAGACTGTCCGGTGTTTGATGGGCACATTTTACCGCCTGTCGCCCCCTTAAACACATTGTACTGCCCGGGCGCGCAAGGGTATCCCGAAGTTCCGTCTTTCCCGTTCACTTTGCTCGTTATGGGTTGGCAACGAAGGTCCACGTGTACTTCAGTGAGCTTGTAGGGCGAGTCGAGGGTATAGGTCACTGTTAACTTGCTGGCATCAGTGATACACTTTGACACCACCACCTTGCCAACATCAGTGCCTCCCACATTGTTGCCAGCGCCGACTATGAGCCTGGCCTCGTATGAGGAACCTGAGAATGTATTCCACCATCCCCACCGTCCGCATCCCTTTCCATTGAGGGTCTGCTGGCCTGCATTGCTGGGAGGTTTCGCGAAGGCGGTACCAGATACGCTGCAGTCGGGAGTCGGAGGAGGTGTTTCTGGCTGCTCGCAGCAACACCAGCGGTCGCAGACTTTGGGACAGGTAAAGTCCAGAGTGAGGTACTCCCACCAGCGTTTGCCAGGCTGGCCAGGAATAAGAGTACCATCACCGGTACAAGTTTTGGACGTGGTGCCGTCGCTAGTGGAGGTATGGTAGGCAATGTACAAGGGCTTGCCACAGAGTGCCGTAGCGTCGCCAACAATTTTGTTGAATGGCACTTGACACACGCCAGTTGTCTTGACACAGTATGAGGTATATGACCACGAAGCAGGATCTTTGGTGGGATATTGGGTGCTGGTCCAGGCAGCAGTCGAGATCTCCAAATGGGTGTCGGTGATGGTGCCAGCAGGAGTGGAGGAAATCATTAGGTAGCAGGTGTCCTTAGTGAGATCCTCGGCCGTATCGCAGCCGACAATTTCGACCTTGACTGCATTGTTCACAATATCTGCCACTCCATTGGCGCCGCATTGAAGATTGAAGGTGTCTTGGACGAGAGTGGGCTTGGCAAATTCGTGAGTACAGCAAGAGTCTCCGTAGTACTTGGGAGTTGGACAAGTTGGACTATCCGTGCGGGCAAAGATCTCCCTAGCAGAGCGTCTGAGACGCTTCGCAGGATCTCTGGGACAGCAGCCAGAAGTGATAGGGATGTTGTCCCCAGTAGTGCTGCAACTTGGGAGGTCAGTTGCTTGTACGTAGCCAGTAAAGATGGCCGTCAGGCTAAGGACTACAGAGTACTTCATGGCTTTTCAAAGCCCTGAAGGTCAAGTGAATGTAATCCGGGAATTTGAGGATCAGTACGGAGCAATAGCGAACTTGGCGAGAGGTATTAGAGAAGCAAGATAACTGATGAGGCTGGTACTGCCTCTCTTGAGTCCTTCGTCCGTCCATGGTAGCTGTACTTATACCCTACGGATACAAAAGATTTTATCTCAGCCGCATGCTGCAGCAGGCCCCGCACGCTTCGCAGCATCAGGCCATATTACGGTGAGGCAGGGTCTCGACCCAATTCCCTCTTTACGGCAACCATTACATATGGGTGAAGTCTGGAAAAGTTGGCCCGAATTTCGTGGCTTTCACATCACTACCTTAGTTACTATTGACAAACCGAAAGGTCTGCTCCTTGTTTTCAGCTGCAGACTGGTGCTGGCGTTTCGTGGTAGGTAACCGAAGATCTATTGGCCAGGAATTTGCCGTGAAAATCAATAGTTTAATAGTGACAGCAAAAACCAGCTTTAAGAGACTTTTAGTGTTCTTGTTATGGTTAAAGCTTAAAAGTTAACCGAAAAAATTTAATAGTTTCATGCAATTGCTAATCGAAAATGCACACGTACTGTATTTGCCACATAAACAACCAGTGGCACTAGCGAGTCTCAATCGTCTGGGTCAATGTGCAGCAAGGCCTTCAACTCCATACTTAAGAGCGACCCGCAGTAACATCTGGACTAGGATAGGCATCCACCAATCCTTTTCTGTCGTCCAGCTGAGCTTGGAATCATGCCCGGTGTATCGTGTTCTAAGAGTCGACCATTGGTCACGCTAGGAGCCAGCCAGGTCAGCTGGTGTACGGTTATTTCCGTTGGCCTACAGTATTCCGAGTCCCTGGAGCGGCCAAGTGGAGACTTTTTGGAGAGTACTGATGTATTGGGGAAACTATTGCCTGCCCTATCAACAGCTTGGAGTGACGACACCTCCGTCGGTCTTAGGAGGATCAACCGATTTCACCAAAAGGAGTTAGGTCTAGATCCCAGAAGTAGAGTCCAGACTTGAGACGATTGCTAAATATGGTGACTCCAGCTGGTCCAGCCCTCCCATTCTCACTATGCTTCGGGGGATAAGCTTTGGGGATTAAAGTAACACAATCGCAAAGAAAACATACAATCACATATAAGGGCAATACACCTCTCATTAACAGCTGTTTTTATTGTGACGCTGACTTAACGGTCGATGACAGCAAAACCTGATTTATAAACGAGAGATACATCAGTGCCATGGCCACCAAGAGCATGATTACAGATAGATTGACCTGCCATGAGAGTTGTCAAAGCCCTCATAGCCCACTCTGCCTTTTGTCCTGTCTGTGTGCCTGACTTGGCCTTCAATTCACCCTGGCATGTCTCAGTGGTGACATAGCAAGAGTCAGCACTAAGCATGCCACGTAGCTTGCATTTATGGAGAATTTGCCAATAGGACGAATTAAAACTGGGAAAATTAATATGCTTACTTTCCCGAGCCTCACAGCAGGATTAAGATTTAGCGAGGAGAGGACACGATTCCAAAGCAACGCTACGTCACAGGGGACACACTTAGCTTGAATTTTATAAAGTGTCAGTGCCAATAGATTCATCCCGCGCTTTGCCAGGTCTCGACGTGCCACAAGTCTCTCCGCATAGCGCCTTGTTTACTACTAACGTTCTGCTATGGGGCCTACATGCTAGCATCTGAGCAACCACGCCAGTCTGATATGATGACCCAGATTATTGGGACTGGGTTGATGATATTGCGAGCTTGTAATTCGGCAAGGCCAAAGCCTCACCGTCCATGTTGCCCCGCGCTATTGGCTATATGGTCAATCCGCTTTATTAAAAAGAGCTGTACTAATGAAGGGACTGTTGACTGTGACTATCCACTGGTAGCCAGTTAATGGACTGTTTATCGGCTCACCAAAAGAAAAAGAATCATAACATGTTATAATTAGCAGCCTAAAGCAGCCAATAGGGGCACGGGACTGACGTGTATCTTAACAGGGGGCATTCAAAGTTTAGGATTTTGACGCACCAGTGACTTCTTTGTGTATCCAGAAATTTAGGTCTGACATTTTAGTAGTCCCGGGGACCTTGATAACCTGAGAAATGTCTCTTTGCTTGTAGCTATCTGGTCCAAGCTGCCCTCTGGGGCCGCTAACGCGTATTGTCACAGTCTCGATCGACTCGTCCTGTGGCTTCAGCGATTAGTTCTCTAAGCTAGCCGTGGAAGTAGATTGTGTCCTATTGTGTCCAATCAAGTTGCGGTCATAAAGCTCTGGGTCAAGGCACCTGACGAGGGTGAAGTAGCTGGCGACCTGGCCGATGTGTGTGAGCTGCTTGCTGAGCCTGTAAGCCTGAGGTTGGATGAATTAGTAGTAACATGGCTGCGAGAGAGTATTAGAGTTATCATTGGAGTGGGTAAACTGGTGATACTCAGGACGATCTCTTTTGCGTTCTTTGCAGCTGCCTTAAGGGTATCATATAACTTATCTGCATCTGTATCAAGGTCAGTTATATTGCTCAGTTAGTCGCTAGCCTAGGGATAGATATCACATTTATCCATATTTCTATATGCAACTTCTCTAATTACTGCTTTAATAAGGATATAGTTCTAGTCAGTCTTTCGCGAGAATTAAGTCAGGCCCTAATAGTAAGCATTCATTAGAAATACAATCTAGTTAGCCAAGCATATAATAGCTAAATACTTAGGAATAACCTATTAACTATAAAAATTATAAAAATGCAGTATAAGATATTAGGAGTTATTAATATTATTAGTAAACTCTTTTCCTATTATTTAATAAAGCTTATGATTTTTAGAGATATTATGCGCTATAGGAATTAGCTTAAAATCTCTATTAATACATCAGAATCCTTATTTAAGATACATAAGAGCTCCTATTAGATATTTTTTCCTATAC
>PVQB02000630.1:0-41599 GCA_002980475.2 Fusarium beomiforme | reverse complement strand
CCCAGCCCAGCCCAGCCCAGCCGCCCACTCACTCAACCACGGCCCAGTCCCCGTCCTTGCGACTCCCGTACTTTCTCCCCATCCCCCCGTACTGAAAGCGGATCAACCCTCTTTGTGGCATCGCTCCCGTGTCTTCGCATTGCGTTCTCCTGGGTCCCCGTCGTTCGACAAATCTACCAATTCCTCTCTCAACACCTCGATTTGCGCTCTTTTTGGGCCTCACTTTTTCCAGGCCGTCCCGTGGGCTACTTCTATCGACGTCTTCGTTGGTCCCGGCCTTTGGAATCTCGTGACGTGCCACTCGCCCCATCGTCGCCTTATTCGCCCACGACCTCCTCTTTCCCCCGTCGGTCTTGTTCTCTCTCTTGTCCGCATTCGCAGCGCGAAACCACACCACCAAATAATTATCTCTTGTTATCGCCGATGCCTTGACGACTTTTATCGCCTTGACGTTCTACGACTTCACAGCCAAAAACCCAATATTCTCACTTTGTTCTCTATCTCCTTGTACTTTTTGGTTTTCTATCACGATCGCTATCGCACCGTGCCCCCCGATACTGTCTCGTCGCGACACGCGAAATAACTACTATAGACAACCTCAGCCACTTCGAATATTCGACCATCGACTCTCGCGCACTCCTTCGCGTCGTCTGCCAACCTTTCTGTATTCCCATTATCCAACGTATGCGATAGTATTAAAACGCGATCGTCGATATCCACGCCGTGGATAATCGACCCAACTACTCAGTCATGATGGCAACAAGTATGGGCCCAAATTTCTCTGGGCATCCTGCTGGCATGGGACATCCAGGTGTCGGTGGCCATCCCATGGGACCTGGTGGCATGCCTCACAACCCAGGTCAACAAGGCGCTCCAGGTGGTGGAATGCCTCATCAATTTGGAGGGCCTATGGTCTCTGCTCCTGGACCACAAGTAAACCCTGCCCTCATGGGCGGTATGCCGCCGGGTGCGAACCCAAATGCTCATGCTTTGCAGCACCTCAATCCCGCAGCGCAGCAGCAAATGCTTCAGCAACAGCTTCAGCAACAGCATTGTATGTATAATCCTACTGGCACTGTCCATCACATCCCCTGTCTCTGTGCACGCGCTAATTGGCTCATTCACAGTTGCTAATCCGCAAGCGATGGCTGCGATGCGACAGCAGCAGCAACAGCTACTTCAGCAACAACAAGCGCGACACCTGATGGCTCAACAAGCTTTCCAAGCCAATATGCAGGGCGGCGGTATTCCCATGAATATGGCTCAATTTAGCCAGCTCAACCCTCAGCAACTCCATCAACTTAGGAGAGGCCTGGCTCCGGTAAGTTAATTGATACCCAATCTGCTATTCGTGTTCTTCCCAGCTAACAAAACAGGGACAGCATCCCCAGGCCCAAGCGATTATGGCCCAGCAGCTTGCTCTGCAACAACAGCAGCAACAACAACATCAACAGCAGCAGCAACAACAGCAACAGGCTGCTCATGCTCAGCAGATGCAAGCTGGGCCTAATCCAGGCCAACCGATGCCGATGAACGCCCAGAGCATACAAGCCATGCAACAAAATCAGCTTGCTCTCCAGAATCAAATGGCAAACCAGCAGGGCCAACAACCTCAGGGTCAACCTCAGCCTCAACCCCAAGCGCAACAAGCGCAACAGCAGCCTGGTCAGCAGCAGCCCCAACACACCCCTCAGCAATCATCACAGGCTGGCACTCCCGCTCCTACCGGACCTCAAACACCAGCACAAACACCTAGTTCGACCCCTGCTCAGCCAACCCAACTGCCACCTGGTCAGAGTCAACCTCAAGTACCGCAAACTCCTGCCCAACCGCAGGCTCAACCTCAGCCGCAACCCCAAACACAGGGACAGGCCCAACCGCAGCCACAAACTCAGCCTCAGCAGCATCAGATGAACGCCGCGGCTGCACAGCAACTGGCGATACAAAGTCAGATTCTTCAGCAGCAGCGACGCGATAGCATGAAGGGCCAGTGCTTACTAAAGCTGATGCAATTCAGTGAACACTTGAGTGGCTTTCCCGTAAGATGCATCTCAGATATGTACTTTATTAACAAGCTAACAAGAGATCTACAGGGCTCAAAAGGCCGAGATGACCTCTCTTACTGGAACGGCTTTGTGATGCGATTCTTCTCACCAAATGGTGTTTTCCGTCACTCATTACATATTACCGATGCCGAAGATACGACTGATAAGCAATATGAAATCGCTTATCCTGCCATTGCTCGATACTTTCACACTCATTTCGGCAGTGGTGTAAAGAACATGCAGTTGATCATGGATAAGGGTGTGACAGATCGACCTCTTCCTGGAGACTGCCACTGCATCGAAAACTCCAAGGCCAGTCTTGTCTATTGGTTCGAGACTGGATCTCACGTAAGACATTTTGTGTTAGTCTGGGTCAAGACGATACTAACATGACGATAGTTGGTCGCGAGCGGTACCCTCCGAGCACAATTCGACGCCGAACAAAAGATTGAACTTTTCGAGTTTCTCACTACGAGCCACGATGAATACATCTCACGGAAACAGGTCATTGATGCCGCGAAGCCCGCCCATATGTGGATGAAGGAATGGCACAAGACTAACTCACAGGATGGCAAATCGCCCGAATTATCTAAGAAAGGCAAGGGTCGGCAGTTGAAGTCGCCTCAAACCCAGCCACCAGAGGTCCTAGTGGATCTTCCAGACTCGGCTGTCAATAGCAAGGGTGTGACCGAAGCTGTCTTCCAGTTTCTTGAGGTAGGGATAGCTCACTCAGCGTAAGTAAGAGTGACGCTAATGAATAATGTCCAGATTGTTGAAGTGATGGGACAGATGAACCCATTATTCCAATTTTACCACTCGAACCCCGGTCTCGGACCGTACCAGGCTCTCGAACAGTACGTCTCGACACATATCAACGGCGTTCCTCCCAACATGAACGGTCAACAAATGCCCCCCGGGGCCCGCACACCTAGCTTCGGACAATTTCCCATGGGCGCCAGTCCCGCTGCTGCTCACATGAACCTCCCTGGATCACCACACATGGGTAGTCCTGCTCCTGGCCATATGCAAGCCCCCGGAATGCAGATGCAGCAAAGCCAACAGGGCACTGGCTCTAGCGGTCCCAGTGCAAACACATCTCCCGCCTCGAACAAGCGCAGACGGCCATCAGCAGTTAAGGAGGAGGATGGAGCTGGAGCTCCTACACCAGGCGCTAATGGAATGCCACGCAACGCCAAGCCACCTACACCACGGATGCCAAAGCGCCTCAAGGGTAACCCACCAGCCCAGTAAGGAGCGCGTTGCTTCGTTATCTCGCATAGTCGAACTTTGCGTGTTCTATTCAGCATCACTTTGCATGGTGGCGTCACTGCGTGTTTGGGCTACTATAGGCATGGCTCTTGGGAAATATTTGGTTGTGACAGATTGAAGGCATTTTGAACGGCGCATGATTTCGCACACATATGTCCTCGGCCATGTTTGCCAATGCATAGCGGCAGCGCTTGGGAGGCCTGCAACACAATTTCCACTGTTCAGCCACCTTCATTTGGGCAGTGAATTGGAGACTCAGAGACATGGATGATGAGACCAACGCATGTTGGAACATGCACATAATGACAGTAAACGAAATCGTCATGGGCCTGTTTCTTGAGCGTCAAAATCAACCAATAGAGGCGAAAGGGGGGATCCAGGGATTAATCTTGAGTAAGAGTTAAAGTTACTCACTCTTGTACGACTACAGGGGCTTGGAGCACAGGCTGGTGTCGAAAGTCCTAGCTACCGTTGCTTGTTTTTGGGCCTGTGCATTGACTTTTATGTTGTTTATTTTATCCGAAAAGGACGCTCAGCAAGCAACCAGGTGTACATGGAGGAGTTTGGAGACTGGAGGATTGGTCGAGCATGCAGTTGTCACCAAGAGGAGTGTTAATTGAAGAGTCAAAGACCGAAAAGATGGAAAGACAGGGGATGGCCGTGCTGTGTTGCGTTGACTTATGAGCTGTCTGGTGGCGCGAGGATCATGGGTTTATTCAGATTATACCTAGGCTAAATATGGAGTTTGGTCTTTACAGTGTTAAGTTGAATTGGCTCAAGCTTTCTGCGTTTAATGATCAATTTATTGAGTGTCTGGCAAAGCATCGACTTGAACACAACCTTGGAGCGGATATTACAATTAGTTCCTTACTATGGCCATGGTGAGAAATCCCGACTGCCTCAGATCTTTGAGCCGGTTGGTATCATTCATTGACCATTGGTGATGAGACAACGTCAAGACGAGAAGACTTGCAATCCGATTAGCAACTGAGATACTATTACTGGTATGTTTCACACAATGTTTGGTTCAGTACTAGTTTAGTTCCTTTCTGTGGAATATTCTTTGTGCTTTTCACATACATTACATTCCAACCAATGTTCCTTGTTTTCAAAGAGCACCTCGCCAGTCTTCCAGCTTCAACCTGTGGTCTTTGGCGTGTCTGCGTTCCTTCTTACTTGGTCAGTGATCCATATGGCTTAGATAGATAGATATGTGAGTAGCCATACATACATAAGTGTATTCAGGTGCTGTTCCTGAACCACCAGCCAGAAGACTTCTTTGCTGGGAGGGTTTCACCACGAACAGAAATGTAACACTTCAGCGCACCTCTTGAAGAAGCCATCATCTCCTTGAGAAGAAACCACTCCAGCTCCGAGCGAGCCATGAGGTCCGTCTTGGTAACAAGGTCACGATAGTGCCACTCCTTATCGCTGGATCCAAGGGGGTAAATCTTGCCACCATAGGTCCAGTACAAAACAGCAGAGATCAGTTTCGGACGGCGAATTTGGCGACTGCGGCGATTCTTGTTGGACCCTTCGGCGACTGGGAGCTTCTCTCGCAGGAGGTTAAGGAGATGGACCCTGGAGGTGTTGAGAGGAATGCTCAGAGGTGTTGGGCGAGGATCCCACGAGCCAGTGAAAGAGCTGTCATGGCAAGGATCATGAACGATGAGATCGAACTCGAGGTTTGTAACTGGTGGGTGTGGCGCAAGAGGAGCTGCATGACTTGTGGCTTTACCGGATTTGTTGTTCAGAGCTTGAGGGAACGTTTTCGCCTTGAGTGGCTCATGCGCAAAGGGCTCTTGGGCAGTGATGAAGAGGTCCATGGTGACTGGTATACTTGGTCTTGTGATCTTGAAAGGGATATGAGATGAGGTGAAGGTAACAATATTGAGAGCACTGAGGAGGTGTTGAAACCTGAGGCCCTCACAACGCTGTTGAAGTGAGGGGTCGTGTTATAGAAAGTGCGCTTAAACTCAGCTCTTATTCACTGAATTACTCTTTCTTTGGACCAGCACGCCGAGTTCGGCGGGAGTTGCTGTGAATGGAGGTGCCCAGGGGCTGATAGTGATAGCTTGGCTTAGATACCTACGAACGACACATGATCACAGTTACAGATTGAGAGATATCATTTGATACGCTATAAGGGTTTCAACCTCTTATTAAAAATATGAGAATACGCTAGAATGAGAAGTCCTAATAGTCACTACTCAGCCGCTTGCAACGCCCTCTTCCTCTTCATTATCAGACTCCACGCTTGCAACTTTGGGAGGCTTAGGCTCTGGCTCAGAATAGCTTTCCGCGGGAGCGACATCGCTCTTCGCTGCAGCTAAATCTGTAGCTTCAGGTGCAATTGGCTCAGGACTGGTAGCATTATTTCCTGTGGTAGTAGGTTCAGGTGCGTCGGTGTTAGTTGGCTCCATTGGGGAGCGTGGCGGTGGTGAGGGCTGGCGAGCAGAAGCAGCAGCCGTAGGCTGAGTGTTATTAGTCGGATCAATCTGAGTACTATCAGTGCTATTGTTTAAAGGGCCATTCGTGGGAGTACTCTGATCGTTGTCGTTCTGCTGCGCTAGAAGCTCAACAGGCACATAAGCATGCTAAAGAACTACATTAGCTAACTCCTTTTTCTGCACAACCACTTTCTTCTAGCGGATGTACTTACATCGACCAAGATAAAGGCTCCATAGTTATTCATAGCGGTCTCAGTCATCATTGTCTGGAATTCCAAGGCCATCATTTCTCCAAATGACACCTTCTTTACAAGATCCAGTGGTAAAATAGGCCCGTCTCTTGGGTCGATGGTGAGAACTGAACGACTACTCCTCGTAAGATATAGAGTGCATTGACGATCATACGCTTTATCTCCGAGATTGTGCTGATCGGACCACCAAGATAGGTTCTCTCGCACTGTATCTCGAGTGGGAAGGTAATTGTAGTAGGCATCGTTTGAGGCGAGAACAGTTCCAGCACGATGGTAGATGACCTTGATCCTGATGGATGAAGTAAAGGAAGGTCCATACAATGGAACAAGCTGAAGAGATTGGGAGTACAAGGGGACTATTTTGATTTCGTATGGAACAAACAGTGTTGTGAGAACGTTTCTGGGGATTATTGGGAGAATATAGTTCCCAAAGATGGGAGGTTGGAAGTAGAACGCCATGGTCGTTGAAATTCGAGAGAGTGAGGGTTGACGGAGAAGACATCGTGGTTTAAGGAAGAATATCTAGTTTAAACACACGAAATGACACAATGATGGGTCAATTAATCACCGTGGTAGACTTGAGTTCGTGATGATGTGTTTGGTGTTGATGGCTCTTATTTGGTGTCACTGCACCCATCACTCAGTGCTTGGCAACTATACACTGTTCAAACAATATGAATGGATCTTATTCAGCTGCGTTTATTTTGTGATTAAATGCACTAATCAGCTGTTTGATGGGTTTCTCCGTTTCTCTCGCACATCCCTTGCATATTTGGTCTCAAATATCATCCCCAAAGTATTCGCAGTAAGCATGATTATTTGATGTCAAGCGACTGCCATTAGGGCCCGAATAGCCAAGTTATAGTAGCCATTCATGGTGACTTGAAGACTTTCACTTATTGGATTCACGAGCTGTTTGATATATGAATCCCTTAAGTACCTAAGGTAAGGGTTTTCATGATACAAGTCCAATCGGTCAAGCTAAGCTAGGTTTTTTTTTTTTTTTTTTCGTTTGGGGGGGGGGGAGGCCCTCCCATTCGTACCTGTCCGTGTTTCAACAACTGACCAAGGCTCTCCTGCCCAAACCGTCAATATCCAAATCACCTTCTCCCTTTAAAGGATTGCATGTCCAATATCAAAATTTTGCTCCTCCAACCACCTTCCCCTGCTCTTTAACAAACATTGCCTAGCGCAAAACGCTTCAATCGAAAATTCCAGATCTGGCAATTGCATGACGGCAAAGACAGATCCTAGCAGCTGCCTCTGACGTATCATATCACACTAAGATCGACGAGCATTGCCTTGGCTTTCTTGTCACCAACCAAGCCCCCGCGTTCGATAAACTCTATCGATCGCTTGGGTAGTTTGGTGAATCTCGTGCCGTTCAAGCTATCATCGATAGTTGCAGCGTTAGAGCTATTAATGTTCCATCGCGGTGGATAATGACATAGCAGGCGCCAACGATCAGGAAATCACTGGCTCAAATGTCACGTATGCGCTTAAGACGATGTCTCGGCAATTAGATTGCCGCCGTGGACTAAGTATGATGGACAAAAGGGCCCTCCATCCTCCCTGCGGCTTTGGAGCTGGACTCAAACGAAGCGGTGACAACTGACATCCTCTTCGCCGTCAAACACCGCTCGGCAGGTGATAATAAAAGTCACTCACCCTCCACAGCCGGGCCATCGGGCTTCCACAACAAGAGCGCCACGTCCTTAACCTCCAGTCGTTAGTTGGGAATCAGCCTCTGAAGGACGCTACCACTACAGCCTGCGTGCATTGCGCCGGTCCTTCTGTTCCGCCTAACCCGCCCTCCTCGACAAACCTCAGCTTGCCGGGCAATGTAGAAATGCCCTGATACGAAATTCGAAGTCTCGGTAGCGTGGGGGTCGTTTTTTGCTTCTTACAACAATTGCATTGCGTTCAATATTAATTTCGACCCCGGCTCTTTGGCTTGGAAAAGCTGAAACGCTTGCTACAATATCTTGAGGCCGGGTCAACATTTTCTAACGGGTGTTCAATACTGCACACCACTCGCGAACTTATCCAATTTTCTCACCTTTGATCAGTCCGGCAGCCATGATACAATGAAGGAGGGCGGATTGCTTATCCCACCATGGTTTGAATACCATGAGCCGAGTTGTTCAGACTGGGCCATTGTCAGCATCGCGTTTGGCATGACTCTCTGTCTGGCAATTTTTGGTCTCATTCGTGTGTGCATTCAAACCTATCATCAATGGAAGCGCGCCCAAAGGGTGACGACGTATATGATTTTGATATGGCTTGAATTGGTCGCTAGCGCTATTATTGGAGGTCTTGGTTGGGGTTACGTTCGAGGAACCATTCGCCCTGGGTAAGTTTGCTTGCTCAATGTTCCTTCTATGAACTCAAGTTCGATGACTGACTGCTATTAATTCCAGATTCTTGATCTACTTCTTTATTCGTATGTTAACTAATTCAGGACTGCATCATCTGGCTAAATTCTATAGTGCTTCTTTGGGTATTTCAGATTCATTGTATTATGCAAATCATTGTCAACCGAATTGCCCTCCTCCATATTTCACCGACCATCGTTCGACGATTGAAATGGGGAATATTTACTATCCTGGCGCTCATCAACATCTCGGTGTTTTGTATCTGGATTCCTGCTCGGCTGCAAATCAACCAGACCTATATCGACATCAACAACATTTGGGATCGAATCGAAAAAGGAATCTTTGCAGTTATCGACTTGGCTCTTAACTTCTACTTCGTCTACCTTGTCCGTTCGTCTCTTATATCATATGGCCTAACCAAGTATGTGGTGCTATATCGTTTCAACCTGGTCATGGTAATTGTTTCCATTTCAATGGATGTAAGTTTGAGTCAGTTGTTGAATATGCTCTCCCATTCGACTAATGCCTCGAAATAGATCCTGATTATCGGCTCAATGTCACTACGGAATACCTTTTTGTACGTCGAATTTCTCTTGTGTTATTGGCCAGCTCTAACGATGGTGTCAGATACGTCGAGTTTCATCCACTTGCCTATCTCGTCAAGCTTCATATCGAACTGTCCATGGCCGAGCTCATTGCCAAAATTGTTAAGGCTTCTGGACCTAACCTCGCCCATTGTCGCTGCTCTTGCCACGATAATCCCAACCAAATTTTCCTCCATCAACTGCAATCTCGTCACAGTGCACCTGCAGTACCCAGTGTGACTGCACCGACTACTGGGAGATTCCGTCGTTCTTGGCCAATGAGCAAAACTACACGTAACAGAGAGAAACGCCGCGGAGGGACCCGAACACAAACTCCTTCTTTGACGAAGAAGATCATTTCAAAGAAACGACAGAGTACCGAGGAAAACAAGCCACCACAAGAAGTCTGGAAGTCTGACATAAATACTGGCACAGACTGCGCCTCACAAAACATGCCAAGCTCTACGGGACCATCGAACGAAAGCTCACACGATCACAACGACTGAAGTGGAGGAACGACACACTAAGTTTACCGATATTCCTATTACGCCCCTGCAGACCTTTTGCCTTTACCAGGCCATATCAGGTGATTATGATAGGCCTGAGCGGGACACTATCCATCCAAAATGAAGGGATAGCTGCATGTACAGCTCTGGTAGAGCCCTAACGACATGAAAAGCCCTTCCTTCACAGAGTCCCTTGGGAGAGGCCGAATCTGGTTTCGATGAGCCTCCAACACTTTGCATCGGCAGACAAATCGGCCCCACCAAGCAACTACCGGCACACCCCGGCCTATTCCCCCACGGTCTCCACCCCGGCGCAGCCTGATGAGGTATTGCTGGGGATGATGAGGAGTTGATTGCTGATACCATAGTCGGTACAGGCACCTACAGACTTCGTACGATCGTCAGCCGTTGAATAATGAGCAATCAGACGATAACGTCCATGGCTGACATCGGGTGATCTCAACCGTACAGTCAGTCTCAAATTATTCTATGCGGCCATGACTTTTTCAATTTATCTTCGAGAAGCAAAAGGATTGGCTACAATAAGATCCGGGCATTAGGGGTTCAAATGTTGACCCAGAGCACAACGGCGACCTAGACAAGGAATCACAGAACCCTAGGCAGTGATCTAAGAGTATATATGACATATATTCCCAGCCATCTTGTCACACTGAATAGTTGCATTTCACGGCACAGTTAGTCTCATATTTGGCAGTCATGAGTTTGTACCTCGTTGTGGTCATGTCCTTTGATATCATTTTTATAGAGACGCTAGTCATTATTCAGCCTGATCCGCTATCAGACAAATAGCAAAAGAACGCCGTTGATCCTGTACAGAGCCGTACCGAAGCCCTAGAACTATGTTGTTTGTGACACCATGCCGTGTATGTTTTTGTTACCGAACCCTTGGTTCTTGCATATATTGTTCCAACTCTCTTCCTCATAGCAAATAGTCATGGAATGCCCCTCCAAAATGCTTTGCCGTACCGCCCTAACACTAAATGCGCGCTCATTTCAAATCGTAAGTGCCGTCAACTAGGCGAATAATCGCCATATACTCAGGTATAGGTCGTAGGACCTTTGTGAAACCCGACAAATGCTGTATATCGTATTACATGACTCCAGGGGCTGGGTTTTCGTGCTTAGCGGTGCTGCCCTTGCCTCTCCAGGTACTGACGGCAGGAATATTGGCCTCGTAACGTACTTCCTCAGTACCATAGGCTCCAGGAGTAAGTTTGATCAAGGTGTGTAGAGGCACATTCATCCAGGGGCTCTTAGACTGGTCCTTCTTCATGAAGTACGCGTACACACATCGTAGCACAGCTTGGTGGGTGACGATAAGAATATCCTCACTACGCTCCAATTCCATGATGATGGGTTCAAGACGGATGACAACATCGCGGTACGACTCTCCGCCACGGTAGCGGTAGTTGTACTTGTCATCATCACGGGCGGCAAAGTCTTCAGGGTATCGGTCCTTGATCTCCTGGTAGGTTAAACCATCACAAACTCCGGAGTCAAGCTCATCAAGCGCCTTCCATTGGAGTTGGTTATAGTGTGGGGGAAGGAAACGAGCAGTAGCAATTGTGCGTCTCAAAGTTGAGGTCCATACTGTGAGTGGGCGATCATCCTGCATGGTGTTAGTCACGGGAATAGCACCAAGGTCGAGGCTGAACTTACACCAACTGATTTCCGCACGAGCTCAGGAAGTTTTCTAGCATATTGTTCACCACGAGGAGAGAGAAGTGTATCACCGCCAATTCTTCCGTCAATATTGTACAAGGATTCACCGTGCTACGTATAATGTTAGTGAATGCCACGATCGTACAACTGTGAATTTTCTCACTCTTGATAGCCAGACTGAACGAGGGCGAATGTGAAGGTTCATAAGATAGTAGACGATACGACTTTGGAGATAATCACGGATACGACTGATGATGACTTGCTTGCCAACATCCATGATCTTGAGGTAAGTTAGGTGAGACTCTTTTCCATCGGCGTCAATAGTGCAGTACACCTTTTCGTAATTGCGGATACGGTTACGGAAATCGAGGGCGGCAGTCTCAGGGTCCTGTCCACGGTAGTCCGGGCTGGTAGTCTTAACGTCTCGTATATTGGCCATGATGAGCTCTTCATCGTCACACTTGCTCTCGACGAAGAGAACCTCGATGCCGTTTTCGTTGCAGACCTCCAAAACCCACTTGCGACGTTCCAGAGTCGAATTTGTAGCATCAAGAATGCCAACGATACCGCCGGACCGGAACCAGGCGAGCATGTCGGCAACAGCAGCCTCGGCGGCGGCTCGGCGGGTGCGCTCTCCTTCGGGGTTGTTGATATCGAAAAAGTCTGCCGTAGGTTGGGGAGCATCGTTTCGGCGGTAGTTACCAACATTGAAAGTCTGAGCTGGGATAGAGAGCCATTGAAGATATCTTTGGGCTGAGATGTTGGTCAATTATGATGGCACATTATAAAGATGCGAGCGGTTAGAGATAGAACTTACCTCTTTGGGCAATATAACTCTTGCCTCGGGCTGGCAGACCAACCATGACTACACAGATCCTGGTATCTTCGGCCTGAACGCCGACACCGTTAGTTCGAGAAGGCATCGTGGCTGACGGTTTGCGACAAATGAGGTGTAAGTTGGGTGGTGTAAACTGAGTGCGACTACTACTGAGCAGAGCAATCAAAATTCGCGAGCAAAAAGAGCCAGGCGCTGATCAAGTGTGATGAAGCCCCAATACTGCAGAGACATCAAACAGTGGGAAGATGAGTGTGAAATGACGATCGTCCAATCGAAGACAGATGATACAAGTCAGAATAGAATAGAATGCAAGGTAAAGTGAGGTGAGGTAGTGGTCGAGTGAGCCGAGGTAGAGCGTGAGGAGAAGGGCAAGAACGAGCTGGGCGAGTGCTTCCCAATGATTAGGTAGATCCGAAGGTAGCCAGCCAGTTGAGATCAGATGAGGAAGCCACGGATGGTATGTTCCTCCCCAAGTTCACACGTTGATGGCACGCCAGATTGAACGACCCTGATTGAGTGGGATCAATCAATGCAACGATAGTAGCAATATTGAATTGTGATTATTTCTTGTCGATATGACAGTCTGTCCAGGTTGTTGCTTCACGTATGCTGCGTGAAGTCTGAATTGGTCGACAAGAGCAAGAATCAGAAAGAATTGATGTGATCTGCAGCAGAGGCACCCGGGGCAAGGGAACCAAGACTTCGGTGAGAAGCTGTCTGAGGATGAGGTGGGGGATAGAATGAGGGGTCGTATAGCGAGCGATCTCTGGATGAAAGGAAAAGAATTGGGATGGATGGACAGCACAGCAGCTACTTTAACTAGTTGCTCTAAGCTATAGGCAGCGAATAGCCCAAGGGGATAGGAGGTCAAAGAGGATAAAGAGGTCAAGTGACGAAAACCCAAGGTGAGGTAAGGTAAGAAAGCGTATGCAGGTAGGTAGCTAGGTAGGTAAAATAAAAGAGGTAAGGTAAGGTAGCTCTGGTTGAAGATGGATGGAGTCGATTTTGAGGCTAAGGGACCCGACCAGCTGAGCGAGCGAGTATCACGCTTGATACGGTGCAGCTTATCGCTCTATAGCAAGAAGAAAACAGCTTGACTATCCCTTATCCAAGGTGACCGGATTCACTCCATCACAAACACGAAAGAAAAAATCATATTGAGCATGCGGCTTGCATCGTCTTTCTCACGGTCGTGGCTCCATCACGAATGACGATGGAATGGAGACAGGCCAATGGGATTACGTCGTTGCCTCGCTGCAGCCCGCGTTTCTGATCCACTGTCGCGGGTCAAATCCCCCCGCCGCCGCTCGGATGGACGCCGTGCGTGTCTGTAGAGGCCCCGGGACGGCTAACACGCCCTGTAAGGTGGCTCGGACACGGTCCTGTAGGTGAGCGCAGAGGGTCGGGTGCTCCAAAGACACCCCTGAATCTGACTTCATATTCCGGTCTCTTACCGGGGGGACCTCCAATTTGTCCTGCATCCTCTTGGCCTCCACCCTGTAAAATTTCCATTTCCCTTTGCCGATGAAATAGATGGTGGGGGAGGAAAGCCGCAGAGCTGCCAGAGACCTGTATCTAGCCGCTAGCTCAACCCTCACTGCAACTGTCTCATGGTGACATGTCTCCGGATCCTCCCGGTCTAGTCCCGGAGACGGCGACCAGATATCAGGCATTTAAGGGCAATCTTCGGTGTCAAAGGCTCAGAAAAATGGTGTTGCGAATGTGCAGTAGCCATGGAACATATTGCCCCTAGTTGTGTGAATTTAGGCATTTCACCCCAGACACCGACAAGAGGCCGAGCCCAGAACTAACTTAGTGCCCAGTCCAACTTGAGCTCCAACAAACAGGGCCTTGGTGTTGGTGTTGGCATTGCATTGGCGTGGATATTGACAGATCCAAATCTCATCACTTTTTGTCCCGTGCACGCTCTTGCCCAGGCCGTCAGTCTCAGTAAACTTCAACTGCCTGTCTGTCTGGTCTGGGGTGAGCTGCAGGAACCGCCACCAAAGGTGCTGCCCACGAGACCTTTGCTGGCTCCGGGTCTGTCCGAGGTACCGTGTAGTATCGTGTTGTTGCGATATCATGACTGGCAATTGCTTTTGAGGAAACCCCTAAGTTGCTGGTTCCTGGGGTATCTTCTCGGCCGATGATTGCATTTTTAACGCGTGTTATATCTGGGGTCATCCATCTTCTGACCACTCTTTCATTCGATTTGACGTTGTGATATGATCTTGCTCCCCCAAACTTCCGAACCTGCCAGGCGTGGGGTCCCCTCACCCCGGGTTTAGTTGCTTTTGCGGTTTCCATGTTGTGTGCTGCTGCCCTTACGCCGCCTTGCGGCCTCACGATAACGAAACTTGGTGGATCGGGCTCGTTCACTTGAACATCAAAATGAATCAAAGAAAGATTTGTCTCGTACCTTGCTAAAGGCCCAGGTATTCGCACGACCCCGGGTCCGCACAGGGGAGGGAGGTCCGGCTGCGACGCCTCTCATAATGTTGCTGTGCTTCGGCCCGTGATATCAGACGTCGGTGACAAATGCTGAAGTGGCGAGACTGCTTTTCTGGTGGTCCGGTGCCTAAACCAAATGGGGATGTTTCAGCCAGAGGATATATTTTTTTATCGTGTCTTGTGACTTGAACCGAATGCTTGACGTGCGGCAAGAGGCAAATATGAAGATAGATTACAATCAGTAAGAACGACCATCACGACTTTCCAATGTGGGTTATCGCGATAAGCATCCCACCTACCTTACCTCAATGTAGGTACTTTATCATCACACGGCGAATCACGTTGCACTGCAGATAGATCGCACGATGGTGTTTGTAGCGTTTCGCGGAGAATTCCACTTAAATCCTGGCTTTATCCTCGACTTACACAGTCGACCAGGTGTCTAGAAACTCTAGGTTTATACGAACCACTAGGATGTAAACGCCATATTCTTGATTTTGTACAAACCGTGAAATAGATAATAATATCATGAACCACTCACAAAGAATGAACTTCAACCATGTTTCGAATCAGTCACGACCTCATCCATCATAAGACCAATACTTGGTTTTATAGTAACCAGTCTCGTAGTCTATGACCTACTTATACTACTAATGCATTACTTATCTGCACGCGGCACTGTTCCCACTGATCTTCTGCCTCGTGTAGTACCATCTCTGCATGTAGATATAAAAAAGAAAGACATTTAACAGTACCTTTTTAGGGACAGTCTATCAAAAGATATAAAAGATATTGTAAATATGTAGCCAGACGCGAGACTCAGTTGGCTCTTTGTGGTTGGACCATGACTGTATTGAACCACTTATGTAAACTTTGGTACCTATCTTTCTATCAGACCTGACCATCAACTGGGGGTTGGTTTTAACCTTGACGACGGCAATGTTCTTTATTGCATTGCAGTCGCATGACCGTCTCGATCACCTTAATAGCTAGGCAATGGAATTCTACTCTCTCAACCGGCCCATCTCACCCTGACCTTGGCCAAGAAAGTGGCCTGGGCGGGATTGTTGTGGCCTTCAAACAGTACAAGCCATATGTAAATGAGACAAGAATTCCACAGTCAAAACTCAGACACCTTGAGAAGTACAGAATCATGGTTGCAGAAACACGGCTTAGGTATTGAATGCCCTGTAACAGTCTCATCTTCAACCAATATATTTCACACCTATGGCATTCCCCATTCATAGGCTACACCCACTGCCTGCTCCTTCGACAACTTCTTGAACTGGAGCCGTTGTTCATAATACAGACAACTATTTGGAGTAGAATCGCATCTCTGCTCCACCAACATCGAAGACGGCAACAACGTTCTGCAAGAACAATTCTCCCAAGATATATGGCCCAGATCCACCCGTCGAAATGGCGATTGCACATTTACCAGTCACTGGCTCGGTGAAATCTTGAAAGATCAGATCAGCTGGGTTGAGCCAGAACCGAACCCCACTGATGATGACTGCAAAATGGGGAGGGATGGCGTTGCAATCAGCAAAGTAGGCGCTCCATTCAAACATCCACGTGGCTGGGGGCTGGAAGGCTTTGGCAATGGCCTCAGCCAGTGCTTTGAGGAGTTGTTAGCAGATAACAGAATTACAGGGACACTTTAACTAACGAGGAGGCATATGCATCATTGTGGTTCCAGTGTCAACGATGTAGGGGTATTTTCCTGTGTCAGTTGTGCTCCCCCACTGTAGTCCATCCGGAATGATGGTGTAGAAGGATGGTTCCCAGCCAGTCTTCTCTTGGTCGACGATCTTTGCCTGTGAATATGTTAGAAACATGTAGGCGAAAGAGAACCACTCGACGTTTGATTCCACTAACAATGATGAGGTCTGTTGCTGCAACTGATTTCGGTCCCCACGGCATAGGAGGAAGTCCTCCCCAGACCAAAATACCATCACTGGTATTCCTATCGATAGAGACGCTGAAGACAGGATCGACTAGTCCTTTTGAAACCGCCGTTGTGAACCAAGGCGAGTAAGGATAATTGTCCCATTCAGACTCATCAGAGATATCATTGGGGTCGCCAATGTAAGCGCTTGTCAGGGATGGATAAGCAAGACCAAGAAGGCCGACAGTAACGTTGTCACCACGCCAGTAGGCTCGATTGGCTAAACCGACCTGCTGTTTAGAGACAGTGACACCACCGCAAGAGATTTCAGAAAGACCCATCGGTCCTGATACATCTTCTCCAGAACCGTATTGACGATGAAAGTAGACTTCGGAGACATCTCGAAGGAAACCTTGGATGTGAGGTTGTCCGAAGTTGCATGGAGATTGGCTTTTCCTTACGTTGCCAGATTGATCCTCGCACGTAAAGCCTGTCTTGGCCGCCCAAGTATCAGAGCTCCCAGTGTCGAAGATGAGCCAAACGGGAATATGATCCCAGGTGCATTCAATAGCATACGCAGTGGAGATGCTTCCGACAGCAGAAATATTTTGGTAAGGAACTTTTCCTTTTCTGGATGCTTCGAGATGAGCTCGTGCGAGATAGGAGAGAGCAGATCGCAACTGAGGGCCAGACTGGTTCTTGAGGCTTTTGAGTCGCGAAATACGAACGCCGGTGCGGTCAACGGTTTTGGTGGAGATTCCTTTGGCTCGTTCGAAGGAGAAGCCGTTGAGAGAAGTCGAGATATCCCACTGTGCCGGCTCGGCCCCATCACCAACTACTGCGGTGAAAACAGGGCATATGATGACGAACAGGAGAACGAGAATAAGGTGAAAGATTCTCATTTTGGCGCGGTGTAGGTGTAAGGTTATAAGGAAAGGTCAGGAAAGATGACGGTGTTGATGCAGGAGATACGGTACAATATTTAGAAACACTCGGAAGTTTTAAAAAGTTGCATGCGTATGCCCGAAGAATTTTACTTGCAAGTGGCAGGCAGCTCACTTGGCAGTGCCGTGAAGGTACCTATACCTTCGTCCCCTGGCTCGGGTATATCGCGAGGAAGGTGCAACAGTCAGGAACTCGCTAAAACGTTGACTTCCCAGACATGAAACATCTCAGTACCAATACTACATGTTTATTGAGATCATGTTATAAGGTTGGTTTCCTTTCTTACCAGCTTTGAGGTTCTGGTTGTGATTATCTCGTAAGCATCCTTCAGGCTCATAGTTCATGATATCGTGTATTAGTCTCTGGACTCAAGTTGAATTCTCTCTATGCCTGTGTTACACTATGTCTACATACTACACGCGTATGTAAGCTTTGAACTATCAATTCCATATAGCCTACCTACTAGGTATTTGATCTAGTCGTCTGCACTCAGACTCAGTGGATGAAAGAATAAGAGATAGGTCACCAACTCTACCTATTGTATAAAAGGCACAGCAATAAGTCAATTATAACTTATTAACTCCCATTATGACTTCTATATATTCTTTCTCAAAGATAGGATACGCGAGTGTCCTGCAGGCTCCCAACTCAGATGAGACGTCTGGGAGCAAAAATAGGGACCCCAAATTTGGTGCTACATAACTTGGTCTTGTTTCGAAGTTTCGAAGAGTTTTATGAAACTTTGAGTCACCGACTGGTTAGAATAGACGAGAGACACAAACATAAGCTGACTCATTCTCTCAGACCTTACCTCTACTCTATCTGAAACCTGATGTTAGCAAAACCTCATATGGCACCACCATTTACCTAAAGTATGCTAGTATTAAACCGAAAATTTCCTATCACAAATTCGTTGTGAAACCCCTATCCAGATCGGCTCTATCCGGATTACGTATTGTCGTTCCAATGATCTCAAGGACGTCAGCAGTACAGTAAGCCATCACTGAAGTTCTAAGACTTGCGGACGAAGCGACCTGCTTACAGCATCTAACCATTTACGTATTTCTAAACGAGCGACCTGCATATTCAGCCTCATGATATATGAGAAGGGACATCAGTCGTTACTAGAGCTTGTAGTGCGCTAGTTCCTGGTGCATTTAATCTACACGTAACTAAAATCTCCACTACTCAAGGCCTATCATCACAAGCCTATCACTGCAAACATTTTCTGAAAGGAGCCGAGCATCTCACCCTTATCTCTCATATCGTACATTTTGAGGGCAAATTAACGATAATCATGCGGATGCTAATACCCTAAACTGCCCAGATAGGGTCGATGCGCCGCTCCGCTATCATGATACCGCGGCGCTTGTTATGTTCAATTCCATAACGTGCCGAGATTTGGCTCAGACCTTTAGGGCTGGCAGGCCTGAGTTCTTGGGATGTTTAGATGCTGCTCTGAAGTGCCAATTGTAAGCTCGAAGTCGTCTTACAGTAAGCAGACTTGCATATAGGGGCACCACTATGTCATTTGTCGAGACGTCATCTCTAGGCTTCCGCATTACCAAGTCTCGAATGGCTATCGTGGAAGCTTACTCGGTAAGACTTGAGTAGAAATAGAGATATTATGTGTCATTGGCTTACCTACATCTTGCATTTTGTCCTAGTGGTTTGAAAATACAGGTTGGCAAGGTTCTCAGCCTCAAGAAACGCTGGGAATATATGGTATCAAGATTGGACCTGAACTTTCATAAGACTTTCTCCTATAAAAGGATGGTATCTGTCTCTTTTCGAGGTCTCTTCAACAGCGTAATCCACCTCATAAACTCCCTTTTGGCAGACTCTCGTTTTACGGATACCCCCTTTCCAAGCATTTACACAACCATGATATCTCATATCTCTAATGTAGCTGAAGTAGCTACTGGAATCAAGAATTCAACGATCACCGAGTCAAATAGAACCAAGAAGCCCCATCTTGTCTTTGGAGCAACCCCTGTAGACGGCCACACATACCCCCTTATCCGAATCGTGGAAGATCTCGTCCGTCGTGGTTTCGAAGTCACCTTCCTCGGCGGTGATCAATTCGAAAGCGCAATTACAGAAGCCGGCGCCAAACATGTTGCTGTTCCACCCTTACTCAACACCAAGCTCGCAGCAGAGCGTGAAGCTATCCCCGCTGGTATTCCTCGGCTTCTTTACGACATCAGACATATCTTTATTGGACAGAGTCCGGAGCGATGGAGGATCCTCAAGGGGGTTCTCGAAGACATCCGGGCTGAAGATCCAGAGAGAGAGGTGATTGTTATGCCGGAGACGTGCTTCATGGGTGCCAATCCTATCTCTCTTGGTGCAGCCCTTCCCAAGGGATACACGAAGCGACCAAAGGTGATCAACTTGAACCCGATTCCCTATATGGGTACCAGCATCGATACTGCTCCTTTTGGTCCAGGTCTTCCACCCGATTCAACAGAATCTGGCCGTGCACGGAATCAGTTCATGAACCAGATGATGATTAGAGGTCCGTTTGCTGAGGTTATTGCGCACCAAGAAGAGGTTCTGAAAGATCTTGGCGCCACAAAGATTCTCAAACCTCAGATTCCTTTTCACCATTGGATGCTCATGCATGACCTATCACTTCAGATGTGTCCTCCCAGTCTCGAGTATTCTCGATCTGACATGCCCTCAAACGTCAAGTTTGCAGGTTACCCGACGCCCAAACCTATTCCTGCTGACTTTGTCTATCCATCTTGGTGGGATGAGGTGAAGCGAGGAGATCGACGTATTATCGCCGTAACTCAGGGAACTATCGCTCGTGATGTTACCAAACTTATCATTCCGACTATCAAAGCGCTGTCAGATCGCGAGGATCTTCTCGTCGTGGCAATCCTTGGCCGCAGAAACGCTATTCTTCCTGAGGATGTTACTATTCCTCCCAACTCCCGTGTCATTGACTATCTCCCTTACGACGTCCTTCTGCCTCACGCTTCAGTGTTCGTCATGAACGCTGGTTATGGTGGCTTCCTTCATGGAGTGACTAATAGTGTTCCTTTGGTTCTTGCAGGTGAAACCGAGGACAAACCTGAGATTGCAATGCGTGGGGAATGGAGTGGTGTTGCAGTCAACTTGAAAACAGGCCACCCTACTCCTGAAATGGTGCGAGCAGGTGTTGAGCGTGTCCTGACTGATGCTAGCTTCAAGAAAAGGGTTGATGAGATCAAGGCTGAGAATGAAGCTATGAACTTCTTCGACTTCATCGAGGAGCAAGTTCTCTCTGTTGGGAGGTTAGAGACATGATTGGTTTTGAACAAGTAGTGGTGTTGATATCGCTCTATAATACATTTTATCTGAGAACTCCGAGCCTATCGTTGGTGCCATGTGTAAGAAAAGTCTCCGAGCGCACCGACTCCGTTGATTCTGTTCCTCCGTCCGGCTCCGGTCCCAGCGGGGCCCGCGGTTTCTCAAACTACCCGACTCTTACGGAGCAACGCCGGGAGGTTTAATACCTAGGTGTATTTTTCATATAAAAGGGGCTTATATCCTCACCGGAATAAAGCTATAATCTGCCCATCATCCAGACTTAGAACGGCTCAACCCAGCACTTCATCATGGCACCTTCGAAGGCATCGCCTTTGGCTTTCATGGACGTTCTTAGTCCAGCCGTGCCATATTTTCGGCCCGACGAATCAACAGCCACTCGCCAAAACACAACTTCTGGTGATCCTCCGCTCATCATCATTCTTTCTTGGTCAGAAGCTCGCGATGTTCATATAGCAAAGTACATCTCTCAGTATCGCGACCTCTATCCGACATCTTCGATCCTCCTCTTCCGCGCTTCGACCAAACTGTATATTCAACCTGCACTACGTCGTCGACTGTTTGAGCCTGCTTTACCAATTTTGGCGTCTGTCAGTGACAAGAAAGAGGATGGTCCCAACTTTCTCATACACATCTTTTCCAATGGCGGTGTAAGTTCTGCCGCCACACTGTGGGAGATGTGGGAGACTGCACTTGGTGGTGAACCAGTCCCTCGGCATGCTGTGGTGATGGACTCATGTCCCGGATACTTTAACTGGAAACGCGACTACCACGTCCTCTCAACGGGCTTTACTCCGTTCTTGTCCCCTCTCGTCTGGGTGTTTCTCGGTTTTGCCTGGATATACTACAAAGTGTGGTTGGGTGTGGAGCCACATACGGTCTATGCCTCAGCTCTCAATACTCCAGAAAGAATCGGTAGGGAAACCATGAGGACGTATCTTTATGGAGATGCTGATCTCTCGGTTGGCTGGGAGGATGTTGAGTTACATGCTCAACAGGCGAAGAAAAGAGGAGCGAAGGTCAGAACAGAGAAGTTCATACGAGGCGCTCATGTTGCTCATGTTAAAGTTGATGCGGATAGATACTGGAAGGTTGTCCAAGACACTTGGCAAGGTAAAGGTGTTTAGACTGTGTAGTCACTCGTTATTGGGCATAGATACAATAGGCATTGCTGGATTCATAGATAAGTATATATTACATTCGTTTGGTATCGTTGCCTCGAAGATTCCTAAGTCCTTTGTTCATTATTCATTACCTGCATTCCTTCTCTTCCCATTAAAGATCGTATATATCAGTCATAGTCCAATATTAAATCCGGCCAAACTCCACCTCAATATGCATTGATCCCAAAAGCAAACCCAACGCCCGTGATTGTACACTTTGTTACGTCCTTTGTTTCTTAGATCCATCACCAGATCCTCTTCGGTCCCCATCTGCTGCTCTCTTTCCAAGACTGCTCGGTGCCGGGGTGGTCTGTTGGTAGGGCATCAAATGGCTGTCGTCCAGACCACCAATACCTTCATCTTCCTCATGGCATGTGGAACATTCCTGGTTGAAGGGATGCTCCTCAACAAGGATACCTCGCTGACAACCACCGAACCATCCCATGTTTTTGGCATCAAGACATGATAATTCTTGGGTCAAGTCAACCCATGTTTGAGGCTCATCGCAATGCGTGCATTGTCCTCTGAAGATCATCATTCGACACATGTCTGCACGGAAGAATTGGCCGGTGCTACCTCTGTGCTGTGTGACGCGATGTCACAATATTAGGTTCAGGCAACTTTTTCAAAGAGTCAGTACGTATAATAGAAGGAGTTTGTTGGTGAGATTGACCTCCTCTTGGTGGCCCTGTTTCTTGTATTGGAAATTCTCCCGCTGTCTCAGTTGGAGAAGATGCCGAACTGGTGTCTTCGTCAAGCGAGGCTTTGGTAACGTAATACGCGAGACGAGTGAGTGCCGAAGACAGTAGCAAGCCACAATGTAACGTCGATGGTGAGGCCGAGAAAGATAATGCGAAGAAAGGAACAGCCACAGAAATTGTCGATGTTTTCTCTTAATGTGCAATTCGTAGAAAAAAGCAATAATCTGGTCTTTGCGTTGGTTGATTGGCTCGCTGTTGGATTGATAGCCACCAACGGAATGACAGTAATAAAGGTGGTGATGAATTGAACCAGTAAAACGTTGGCACCAATATTCAGTGCTAAAGAAAAGAAGGACAAGATCTACTACGGGAGATGAAGAGCCAAAGGAACAGTAAGTCATGGCCGTGAAGGGAGAGGGAATGGTGATTTTAATATAAGAGCCCTTGCAGAGTGATGCGCAATGATGTGCTACGGCATACACCGCGATTCAATCAATACAAGATTTACGCGTAATTCGAGGAGGCAACGAACGAGAACGACCAACTCTAATTAATCACCTACTCCTTTTTACCTTTCTACACCGTTAATCCAACGTCACACATACATTCAGATACGACATAGAGCAGGCCCGAAGCGGATGTGTCTTGGACAAGCCTCATGTCGTCTCTGATAGGTACAATCCTCATGTAAGGTCAAAGCGATAGTTCTGCTCGGCTTTCTCGCATCAACACATCACTTCCACTTTCATTCTGGTGTTTCTCTTTCCCCCTTGACTTTGGGGCACTAAGCTTTCCGCCAACGCTAGGCACATATGATTTCGCCACTAACTAGTACTGTAATAGTTGAGTTCTCTTTCACTGCCACCGCCTGACAATTCCCGAGCCCTTCATTCTCATGCTCTAGACCCTGTAATGTTGATCTTGACCAGTTTCGTAGAGTGACTTCATTGGTTCTCGACTTTGTTCTGGAAGCTTTCTGTTCGGCAGTAGCCGTCTACATGCCTCTACTGTCGAACCTCGTGATGGCTTCAAGTAAATATTTGGAATTACCAGGAGCACAGGTAATTCTCGACTTATCGAAGCATCATACAAAGTCAAACGAAGCCATTCCCAAAACCGCGTTCCCGGAACACTGACGCCTTGATCTTCACACCAGAATGATTATCACCAACGCACGACGATCTTGCTAGGAAAGGCTCTCTTGGCGGTGGTCGAAAAGCCCCATCTCCTTGTAACTTGTTCTTCAACTTTCTGCATCATCGACGGGAAGACGTTTTCTGGCAATGACCTTTTGCGGCTCGGGTTCTCGTCCTCTCCCCTAGAGTCTGTGGCTTGCCGTGCCTGGCATCAGAGGCTGAGCTAAAGCAAACTCCGAGACTCTTAAATCCGTTTCCTATTCTGCATTAAGTATTTCATTTGAAACGCGCTTTAATGATCTGCTGAATTCTGGCTCGTTTCAGCTAGGACACTGATCTCTGGACAAGCTGGCGCGATATTCCATATAGCCTTGATATCTCATCATGATATCTCCTAGACTGGGGAATCCCAAGTCCCTCGTTTTCTCTTCGTCTAGTCACCACGTCTGGAATCCTCGGGACCTCCGCTAGGCCATCATAGAACTAACTAAATCACCTACTTCCCAGTCTGGAACGTCATCTTAGGCACGAGACGAATGTTCTACGGGCGTAAGCAAAGCTTCTTCAACTCTTCTGTCACCAGTTTTATGCTTCTAGGCTAAAAGTCCGTCAGTTTCATCCAGAGAACTATCCGTTGCTCAACTCGCTTATACCCAAGTCATGAAACTGACGACTGTGGTTTAGCGATTGATCATGCCGAACCTCAGTACTCAAAGATCTACCTACAGGTCGATTTACTCCGTCACAGCGCAATCCATACCCAGGTAAGGAATCGTTCACCTCCGCGTGAGGGTCAGAGATGTCTTCCAAAGACATCCATCGTGAGTTAAGCCAAGGCCCGTGTATCTCTTATTACTCCAGCTCTCAAGACGAACATTTGATAGCCCTCAGGGAGCAAGATTCTAGTCAATCAGTCACAAAATAAACTAGCCTAAAATCTCCCAATCTTAGCATAGGTTTTCCTAAGTCTTCATGTCACTTAGGAGTTAGGTCCTAAACTTTTTGAGTTAGTCTAAATATTCTGAAGTCTTAGGAAAGCCGACGGTCTTTTCTGTTAAACCCAAAGGGAGCTTGGAGAGCAGTAGCTTCTTATGCGAGGCAATCACTTCCGCCCAGTGGCATATATTGAACACCTTAAGACTCTGACTGAATGGTATTACGAACAGGACACGTTGATCTTCTACAGATCACTTCAAAGGCAAGATTGCATTTACTGATAAGCGCGGAACCCCACGGTTGTATAAGGCTAATAATAGATGTTACGATGGTAATACAAGGCAATTCAATCCGAAACTCCATTTCTCCATCCAACCCACCGTCACCAAAGTATACATTCCCTTTCCTTATGACATGCAAGTGATGAATGAGACTGTCTGGTGTTGAAGCCAGACTCAAATGAAAACGTGGATGAACGAGTAGCGAGTTGGCTGCACTTGGCGAATTGCTAGGCAACTCAACACGCAACATACATGCAGAAATAATGAGACCATTTGCACGAGACAGTCGATTTCATCCAATAGCGTACGAGCCTGGCTGGATAAGGGCAAGAGAATAACCGGTACCACGTGCACTAAGACACTGCTGGCCCAGTTCAGATTGAGATCCCGAGTTTCAAGTGATTCAAATTGGCCGGTTCACATCTCAACTCAACTCAACCGCACCGCGACAAATCGCAAGTTTCAGGATGTACGTCATACCAAGGGATGAGCTGGCACCAGAAATCGCACATGTCATCAACGCATCAGTCGTGAGTTGTCAGTCTGCAAGCCAGAGCAGTAGAGTAGCATCATGATTGTGAAAGAGCCAACAGAAACGGCGGCACCTGCAAGTGTTCGTGGAAGCATTCAGCATCGGGTCCAGGTATCGGTCAGATGACATCGGATGAGGTCATAGCAGGACAACCATGGACGTTGAACCCGCTCTTGCACCTCAATATCAATGTCGTAAAACAGCCGAGTCAAGTGATATGTATCATCAAAGAAGTTGGTTCCAACGAGTCCTCAAAAGACAGGAAAATAAAACGAGTGCTGTACAGTCGTAGGTCGTGTCAGCGGGCTGTGAGTGTAGAGAGGCGTCTAGAGCGTCAAAACATTGGCATGATATCAATCAAACCACCAGATGGTGCCCTCGATCCGCGGCAATTGCGGACGAGAGCTCGATCGAGGTCACCCAAGCACGAGCGAGCAGACAAGACATCACTTATGCTCCAGGTGCAGGAGCACCAGAAGGAGGGGCACCTTGTCCGCCTTGCTGTTGTTGATACATCAAGGATTGATACCACAGCGCGAGGTAATTTTGGTAACCACCATCTATTTTAATTAGCATTCAGCAACGGCACGAGAGCACAGCATATCAAGACTTACATTGGGCGTATGGATCAGATCCATCAGCTGGAGCCGGTTGAGGGGGCTGGTTAGTAGGAGCACTAGAACTTGGTTGTTGAGAGTAGCTGGGCCTGTCAAGGTCTTGATGTCCACGGCCACCGCTGCCACCACCTCGTGGACCGCTGCCTTTTTGACGCTATTCAGCTGTTAGCAACCGAAATAGAATAGTTCATGGGAGAATTAGACTGACAACTGCATCCACCTTCTCGTCGATGGCAAGCTTGGCCCGGGCAATACTGTCTCGCGAACCGATCAATGCAATCTCCCTCTGAGTCTCACCAGGTCCAGAAGATTGTGCTACATTGATCTTGCATCCAGTGGTGTTTTGCATCTCCCGGATCGTCTCGCCTCCCTTTCCGATGATCATACCTACCGCATCCGAAGGCACATATACAGCATCATTGATCTTGTCGGGGCCACCAGAGCCTCCCGCATCTCTCTGGGATCCATCATGGCGGCCTCCAGGAGCTGATCCTCCACCTCCCATCCTCTTAACAGGCGGCGGTGCGTCGCCTCGGCTATCGCTATCGACAATTTCCATAATGAAGTCCTTGGCGCGGGCGGCGGCTTCTCGCGTGCCGATAAGGTTGACAGGTCGCAGTCCGTTCACACTCTTGGATTCACCTACAATGTTGATATGACAACCTGAACGTTCTTGAAGATCACGAATAGTTTCACCACCTCGTCCAATGATCAGGCCAACAGTCCTATCAGGAACCATGATTTGCATGTGGTCCTCCCCTTCGCGTAGAGCTGCAGCACCACCCTTGGTGGGGTCACGAGGCTTTTCGGGGCGGTTGAGAGCGCCCATTCCGCTATCGTCAATGATACGATTAATAGCATCCTTTACTTCAGCACGACGGTGTCGTGGCCCAGAGATCTTGCATAATCTATGCGGGCCACCATCAGTGGCGGCTAGAAACTGGACTCGACAGTTGGATTCAGATTCTATACGTCGAAGGTTCTCTCCTTGCCTGCCAATAATAAGGCCCACAAGGCTGGAATCGATTTCGATTGTCTCTGAGTTGTCGTCTCCGCCTCTCAATGGAGACCTCTCACGACCGTTTCCTCCCCGAGGGGAAAAATTGCGACCACGGGGTCCAGGTGAATAAGAACGATCCCGACCATAGCCCCGGCCATGAGATCCTCGATCACCACCACGACGCTCATCTCTATAAGGGTTCACGCCATCGCGGAACTCGTCGCGGGCAGGCGATCGTGATCTTGAGCGATTGTATCCTCGGTCTGGTCCTCGGGACTCGGAAGCATAGACAAGGGGGCGATCGTAAGATGTCACACCCTTTTCGGCAGCATAAGCCTTGGCTTGGGCAATCGCATCAGCAATGCTCAAGGTTCCAGAGTTCACGGGTCGAATCGAGCTAAGGTCGAGGTTTCCGCTGGAGGATGGCGCAGGAAGGCCATTGTAGCCAGGTGCACCATAGCTACTAGAGTTTGGAGGGGGCGGCTGGTATGTGGCCGCGGGCTGCGCGGACGCGGGCGGGGGAGGGTATGCCTGGTTGGGAGCACCGGGTGGTGTCTGGGTTGGGGTCCCTGTCGGCCGCTGCGACGCTGCGTGAAGAAGTCAGTAAGCGCAAATTATGCAGAATGAGTTATTCGGGCATACCGAGTGCTGCCAGGATACTCTGGATATCAGGTTGAGGATTCGCCATTGTGCTGCTAGTGGAGCTGAACAGGAGCCAGCGCGAGCGAGGAGCTAGTTTTTATCGTGGGGATGCACCAGAGAATAGTGAATAACTCGATAAAAAGATGAAAAACCTGGGATTAAGTTGGCTTGTAGGTGAGATCCCGTAGTCGCGACGAACAGTTACGAGGCGCTTCGATAGTAGATATCGCAACGACTTGACGGATCCGCCGGTCACAATTTGAAGTCAGAATGAGATCAAGTCCTGTTGCGATGACCAAATCCCAAAACTTCAAGGATGCTGACAGATCGCCAATATATGTCTTGGGTCGCGTAGTAAGGCTGATTCGATCGCAGCAAGCGTGATTAATGGTGTCACTGCCTGCGATAGGGGGGATGTCTCGAAAGCGCAGATGAGATGAAGAGGGAGGAAGGGATCTGATTTGAAAGAATCAGGTTCATACAAAGAGTGGATGACCCAAGCGCGAAGGTACGGACCTCCAATCCAATACAGTACCTGCAGTGTAGCGTGACCCGCGGCTAAACCTCGTTGGGAACTTAAGTGACATCCCTCCACTTCACTTTAAAGTACGGGCAGGACTGAGCGAATATTGAGCCTGCATTTATGGGCAATTTTCGCACTAGACTTTATTTTATATTTGTGTCGTCTGGTCTTGGGCGTGCAGTAATTTTCTGTCTCCCCTTCTATCTATTGTCTCCATATCCTTATTCTGTGTGCAACCCTAGGTGAAGCGAAACTCTTTTACGATGGCTTGAATTGTATTTCAGGCAACAGACATATAAGGTTCAGCATTAGGACTCATAGAGGCACAGTTTCCAAAGTCGTATATGAGGGCATCTGCATCTGTACCTCGATCATTTCAGTTTTCATTGTGACCCCAATTATACAAATCGAAGCCATTTGACCTTGGACTAGTCCTATAGAGGCAAGCTTCTAACAACACCTGCCGCTTAATCCACAGCGGGGGTAACACATTAGACAGCTTGGACGGACGGTAACCGGAAAAATAAGTGACCGCTTATCGCACCCAGACTTTTCTTATCGCTGAAAAAAAGTTCTCGATTCAGACATTGCGAGACGATCGGTTGTATAGAATACCTAACTCACGCGCAAACCAAGATGGATTTCGCCGGCAGCAAGAAACGCAAGTTCAAGGACGCCAATGGCGTCAAGCCTTCAAAGGGAAAGAAATCTGCTACAATTCCCGAAACAAAGTCAAAGAAAGTGAAGCGCGCCGAACCCGAGCCCCACGAAGAGCCCGAAGACGATTCTTCCAGCGAGGAAGAGGAGGCTCTGAAGGAGGACGAGGACGAGAGCGACGAAGCTGATGAGGATGCCGAGGACTCCAAGTCTGCTGAAGAGGAGAAAGAGGAGGATGCTGGGGACAAGACCGAAGACAACACAGATCTGCCGGATGGTGGAAAGCTCACATTACCCCCAGTCGCCGGTGCTGAGGCGCAATCTTTCGAGGAGTTGAATCTTTCCGAAAAGACCATGAAGGCCATCAAGGAGATGAAGTTCACCAAGATGACTGAGATCCAGAGGAGAGGTATCCCTCCCTCATTGGCTGGTCGCGATGTCCTCGGCGCTGCCAAGACTGGTTCTGGAAAGACTCTGGCTTTCCTTATTCCTGTCATTGAGATGCTGAGCTCTCTTCGATTTAAGCCGCGCAACGGCACTGGTGTCATTGTCGTTTCCCCAACCCGCGAATTGGCTCTCCAAATCTTCGGTGTTGCTCGAGAACTCATGGCCCACCACTCACAAACCTATGGCATTGTTATCGGAGGCGCGAACCGTCGCGCCGAGGCCGACAAGCTTGCCAAGGGTGTCAACCTGCTTATTGCCACCCCTGGACGTCTTCTCGATCATCTCCAAAACACCCCTTTTGTGTTCAAGAACTTAAAGTCTCTTGTTATTGACGAGGCCGATCGAATCCTTGAGATTGGTTTCGAGGATGAAATGCGACAGATTATCAAGATCCTTCCCAAGGAGGACCGACAGACCATGCTTTTCTCTGCCACTCAAACGACTAAGGTCGAAGATCTTGCCCGTATCTCGTTACGCCCTGGTCCTCTGTACATCAACGTCGATGAGGAGAAGCAGTACAGTACTGTGGAGGGTCTTGAACAAGGTTATGTTATTTGTGAAGCCGACAAGCGATTCCTTCTTCTCTTCTCATTTCTCAAGCGCAACCTTAAGAAGAAGGTCATTGTCTTCTTCAGCAGCTGTGCTTGTGTGAAATACCACGCCGAGCTCCTCAATTACATCGATCTTCCTGTTCTTGATCTCCATGGCAAGCAGAAGCAGCAAAAGCGAACCAATACCTTCTTCGAGTTCTGTAACGCCAAGCAGGGCACTTTGATCTGCACTGACGTTGCCGCTCGTGGTCTTGATGTATGTGTCTCACCCGAATTTCGGCATGGACAATTTGCTAATATGTGACAGATTCCGTCCGTTGACTGGATCGTCCAATTTGACCCTCCAGATGATCCTCGCGACTACATTCACCGTGTCGGTCGAACTGCACGAGGCAGCAACTCCAAAGGCCGATCTCTCATGTTCCTTCAGCCCAATGAGGTTGGCTTCTTGTCGCACCTCAAGGCTGCCCGTGTCCCCGTCGTCGAGTTCGACTTCCCCGCCAACAAGATCACCAATGTCCAGTCACAACTTGAGAAGCTGATCAGCTCGAACTACTACCTCAACAAGAGCGCCAAGGACGGTTACCGCAGCTACCTCCACGCCTACGCCTCTCATTCTCTGCGCAGTGTGTTTGATATCAATAAGCTGGATCTGGCCAAGGTCGCCAAAAGCTTTGGCTTCTCAGTACCACCTCGGGTTGACATCACGCTTGGTGCCAGCATGAGCAGGGACAAGAAGCAGCAGGGGCGTAGAGCATATGGTAGTCAGCCACGACAGGGCCAGGGTAGCAAGTTCACCAAGTAAAACGGTGCTAGGAGTGGAAAAGGAAAGAGGTAGTAGTCAGTCAAAATGACTGTCGGTGTATATGGGGGGCCTTTAAGCACGGCGTTAGGTTTTGCAAAAATTTAATGATGGTACCAAGCTACGGCAGGATCATAGACAGACCTTTTCGTTTTCAGTCCCTTGCCAGGTGAAAATTGAGACAAATCTTGTTGAGAGATGGTGTAATCATTGGTCATGTTCAATTTGCTTACAAGCCATGTCTCGTAGCAAAATTGAGCCCAGCCACAGCTAGATTTCTAACAGATAATTAAGCTTACTCAAATCAGAAGAACGCTAATGATTGAATAAATTCATGTCTGGGTTCAGTCTTGTTCAGTTGCTCTTCTACCATCTCTTACAATGTCCACACTTGACATGTTCCAAGAGCAAGATGATTCACGAATGAAACGGGCCGGGTTTAATAGGTTGACGGGGATTCAGGGACCCCGGCGAACCGAGGAACGATCGACAATGTCATTCAGGCACGTTGCAGCCAGATCTTTAAGTTTCGGGTGGCAGGTCAACATACGTACATACGTGCTTGGCCAAGCCATGAAAAGTGAGTGGCATTGGATGACATGGGCATAGCCACCAGCACCAGGCCAGAAGTGAAATGCCTCATACGATTTAACGTTGTCTGCTTGACCTGTCTAGGTAGTCTCAGTGTCAGTCCCAGTATAAATAAACCTCGTATTGGATCGGAATCGGAGGTCTCGGCTTGCTCCAAGTGCAACATCTACCACACTCAGGCGGCCATTGGTCGAAGCCGCGTCACGAGCTTCACTCCCTTCTCCCTTTGGGGGCATAGTCCGCGTCATGTCTTTTCTAGCTCTTGAGGCTCAATGTTTCCAACTTTCTTTAGATAACTTACGCTCAATAAATTCCTGTGTCCAAGATTTTTGTTTGTCTGCCAAAACGCTCACACGACTCAAAGTTGACTACTACTACAAGTTGAACTAACTGAGCTGGGCCGAAGCTGAACGGAAGCTGACTGACGGGCGTAACCACCCTCGCAACAATCCGGCGCATTTATTTAAACAACAGTTGTCCTTTGCAACTGACTCACAATTTATCCCTCGTTTGTGCGATTCGAAAAGCGACAAGAGCCGGAAGCCTGATATGATCTCGAGTCCGACTTACGATCTCACTCAACTCTCAATATAACAGAACTGAACAATTCTACGAAATTCGCTATTGCCCCACAAAGACTTCAAGGGTCACTCGAATCGCCATAAAAATGTGTACCAAAACAATGATCGAGCACAAGTGCGGACATCGTGTCTTGCGCGGCAACACCAGATGTTACAGAGAGGATTGTCAAGGAAGAAAAGAGGATATAACAAAAGTCGATGACGAATGCGCGCAATGTGAAAACAAACCCGGTCGATTCAAGTCCTCTCGATGGTGCTCTGTTGGATGCTGTGTTTGCCAGTGAAGGAAGGGAGGGAGGGAGTATTGAGGCGAGGATTGTTGGAGAATTCGGAACATTGCGGGTTTGAATTTGGAGCTTGGAGTATGGAGAGGCTATTGTCTTGGAAAACGAGTTACCTGGAGTTTGGGCTTTTTTTCGAATTATTTCTTTGAGCTGAGGGGTTGTATTCACTTGCATTATTATGATATTCAAGCATGTTTCTATGAGGTTGTTCAGGCAATCATGCAGGATGTGAGTGGACGACAGATTGCACAAGATCTGAGACATTAGATTCAATTGACTGGCTGTAGAAAAGTATTGGGCATTTTAGCAGATGCAATTGAGCCATATATATCGAGAAAACTTCATACACTGACCAAAGCCACTGTGCTAATTGGCAAGTGGACTTGAAGAGATATGGTGGAAAGTATATATCTTTGGCGTATCTATTGAAAATGACCATTGGTTACAGGCAAAGTGCATATGCTGCCTGGAAGCTTATAAAAAAAATAGTAAGTAAAAAGAGAAAAAGAAAAAAGAAAAAGGATTTTATTATAGATGTGTTGCCTAGATCTATCTCACAGAGAGATATTGATTTGGTTTTACACAAAACTTATTACCTTACCTTGAAGAAATGAAACTGAACTGGATTGGATGGTTGTCAATTAAGAGTTGCCCTGGGCTTGCGTCGAGGTGGGCGGGTCGGGTGTGCAGTCAAGCCCCGCCGTTGACGGGTTGAAAGCCCGGGTATTTGAGTGAGCGACAGGGGTACAGGGGCACAGTTTACAGGGCCTGTCTCTTCTCCAGCTTCCAAGTTGAGTGGGAGTCTAGACTAGAGCTCACGAGGGCCACTGACTGTACAGGCACGCCCAGGTCTTTCCATCATCACTCTAGTGGTTCGTGGGCCCAACAGCAGCCCAAGATCCTCCAGCTTGGGATTGAACCCCCCTGGAGTTAACCGTCGATTAAACAAGAAAAGCTCCTTTGATCCACCATTCCCTCACTTTCTAGGTAAGTATTCTTGTAGTGTCCTTACTCGGCGCCATGTCCGCTGAGGCAGGGTACGTATCCGTACTTGGCCTAAAAGTTGCCATGAGGTCGGAGCACCCACTTTCGAGCTTCCCCATCCCGCATTCTACAATCATCACGACCTACCTACCACCTCGCACTATCACTACGCACAACATTAATACAGACCAGACTTAGTACTCAATCCAGAACACGGACTAATACCGCTTCGCTCCTTTTCCTCCCGTGGTCGCCTCTTCCTGCGCGTTCCCGTCGCTTGTGCTACCTCTCTTCCCGTTACTTGCGCATGCTTCAGTAAGCTATACAAGTCAAGCCATGGCTAAGAAGGCACGCCAAAGAATCAGCTATGGTGAGACTTCATTTCCAGCCTCTCTAAGCGACTCAACCCCGCGAGTTAAGAAATACATTACTCTCGGAGATAGTTGCAACTCTTAACAGTTCCTAACAGTCGCATAGTTCTCGAAAATGCCAAATCATCTCAAGGCGGCCATCGTCTAGGTGTCAATGGTCTTGCCGTCGACAGCGACAATGCGATTCTGTGAGCCCTTTTTCCACCGATACCCCCAGTTCGATCCGTACAGTTCTAACCTCACCTCATACAGATACTCGGGTGGCCGAGATGGCATAGTATGCGCATGGGATTTAAATCTCGACCTCAAAAGGCGCAGCGATGTTACCGACCCGACACCTGCCAATTCCGAAGACAAGAAGCCGAAGCACACGACCAAGTTTCGCGCTCAAACCCATGCGCATATGCATTGGATCAACGACATTGCCCTCGCTCAGAACAATGCTGCCCTCGTCTCTGGCTCATCCGACCTGACAGTTAAGGTTTGGCGACCGTATTCAGAAGAGGACAATAACCGCGTCGAGAAGATCGGCGAGCATGCTGATTATGTCAAATGTGTTACGACCCCGCCCCCGGATATGGGCGCAAATTGGGTCGCATCTGGTGGTCTCGACCGCAAAATATGCTTATGGGATCTCAATGGCGCTGGCAAAACACTCGAGATCGATGTTCAGGGCGAGGAAATTGCTGAGAAGGGCTCTGTATATGCCCTCCGGGTTGGGCGAAACATCATGGCGAGTGGCGGTCCGGAGAAAACGGTGCGCTTGTACGACCCGCGAACTGGCGACAAGGTTTCGAAGCTTGTTGGCCATGTGGACAACATCCGCGCCATTCTAATTGACGATGCTGGTGACACAATCCTGAGTGCTAGTGCCGACAAAACAGTCAAGATGTGGAGTATCAAGAACGGTCGATGCATGTACACATTCTCCATGCATGATGAGAGTGTTTGGTCACTCTTCTCCGATGATCCTAGCCTCGGTGTATTCTACAGCTCCGATCGATCAGGTTTGGTCGCCAAAACAGATGTGAGGGGTAGCCTTGAGGACATGGACGATGGTTTAAGTCTTGCTGTGGCACATGAGCACATAGGAGTGGGCAAGGTTGTCGCAGCTGGAGGTCATATCTGGACAGCAACTAATAGGTCATCAATCAATCGGTGGGAAGACGTTGACACGGGTAACAACATACAGCTTCCAGAATCAGTCCGACACCACAGGGCTACATCAAATGCCTCCAGCAGGCCCCGCGAGACTTCTCCTCCAGCTACCACTAACGGAACTTCTAAGAAGGAGATCCCTGCTGAATCCATCTTGCGCATCTCCGCAGCTGCGTCCTTCCCTGCACGATCTGGTCCGGATCCCGATTCTACCACTATTACAGATGCCACAGCACGGAAGAATTCCGAGGCCATCATAGACTCTACAGAGCCTGAAATCAAGCCCATCCATGCGGTGGCTGAGGAAACGATCGAGGGACAATTCGGATTGCTGAAGCACAGACTACTCAACGATAGGAGACGTGTGTTGACATCAGATACCGCTGGCGACGTGTTACTATGGGACTTGATCCAGGTTTGTCTCGTTCCTATACTCATTAATACCGCTAACTTTTATAGTGCAAACCAATCCAAAGTTTTGGCAAACAGCACTTGGAGGATGTGGAGCATCTTGTCAACACTGTCGAGGCCGTGGCTCCTTGGTGCTCTATTGATCTCAGTTCAGGCAATCTGACTGTGGTTCTAGAGCCGTTCAATTGTTTCGATGCCGAAGTATATGCGGATGAGCTTGGTCTGCCAGATGATATAGAGTTTAGAGAAGATCAGAGAAGTAAGTGCATTCTTGGTGACTATAAGGCTCAGCTAACCCCTTCCAGTCAGCCTTGGCAAATGGATTCTCCGGTATCTCTTTGCCGATCTTATTGATGAAGAGATCAGAAGAGATGAATCCCACCGTCAGAAACTTAACGAGGGTCTGGAGGCGAGGCAAGCTGCCAGTGGAGGTACTGCTGATGCTGCTCCTTTATCGCTCTCATTACCAAAATCAGCCATCCCAGACTGGGATAACGCAGACCAGGTTACACCAAAGCCTAATCTCTATCCCAATACGCCTGGCTTAGGAATTGGTCTAGCAACTCCTGGTCCGAGCATTATGTCAGGCCAAAATAGCTTGCCTGATGTCCCTGAAAATGCAGCGACAAGTCCGATGACGCCTATAGAAAAAAGAACCTCACACGTCAGCCGTCCTTCGACTGAAAAGGAAGACTATTTCACTAGCCCCTTACAACTGCTCGAATCAGCAGTCAAGGCAGCAAGCATGGTATCAACCCCTACGCAGAACGAAGCTGACTCGAAGAAGTCTATAGACGGTGATAAAGAAAAGGATAAAGATAAGGACAAGGCAGACAGCGCGAAATCCCCAAGCACACCATTCGGTAAAAAGAAGTTTAGGATGACTTTTGGTACTAAGAAGCTTTCACGGTCAGCTTCTCAAGCCACTACAGATAAGCCTGCGATTGTCGAGGAAAAGACAGAAGAGTCTGAGTCTTCGTCTGTTCATGAAAAGGAAAAGGAGGTTGATGACAGTTTCTTTGGTGCCATTCAAAAGATCCGTCAGGACTATGACCGCCAACTAGCAGAGAACCCTGACAAGCCAGTCGAGACACGAGTGGTACCCAGTCTACCTAACGATACCCCCGTTCTGAAGCTCCCGCCAGGGACTAAGGTGGTTATTCAAGAAGAGACCATGGGTGGCAGTGCCAACTTGTATCAGGGCACTGTCGGGGATGTTGGCAAGGATGCAGACCTCATCGAACAGAAGGCTCCCATGTGGCTGGGTGAAGTTCTCCTTCAGAACACACTGCCCTTCAAAGAGCCTGTCAAGGTTTCGTTTGTCTTGTATCCGATGGGTGACAGTCTACCGGCTATTGCTTCAGCAGACGGAAACAACAGACTCAATGCTAACCGCATGCTCCGAGTCCGAAAGATTCTGTCCTATGTTGCAGAGAGAATTGAGCCTCCACTTGAGGAGCCTGAGGAGAACCCTATGAGGCCTGAGGAGTATCTGGAACTATACTGTAATGAACAGGTCAGCAACCCATTCCGTCACTCATTATTACAAGCCCCTTTTGCTAACCTGATGCAGTTGCTCTCCCCTATTACCACGTTGGCCACTCTCCGAACTCATTTGTGGAAGGGAGGCAATGATATTGTCCTTCACTACAAAGCGAATGGCAAAAAGGAGATTCGACCATTCCCTCCACCTCCAGAGTTTAAGCCTGCGGAGCCCGAGGAAGTCCAAGAAGGTGCCACAGCTGAAGAGGCAAATACTAATGGTCAAGTTCCTGCTCAACCTCAAGCCCAAGCTAGCTGAGTTGAGACAACTCCTGAGACATATGGTGGATAATATGATAAGAGACAGAGATCTTTCTATCCCATTTTTTTCTGTTATATACCAAAGGGAGACACTTGTCACCAGCGTCTCTTGTCTTGTATAGATTTGTACATTGGTTAGATGCCATCAAGGCTTATATACCATTAGCGAGAAACTAAGTCTATATCCCGTAATGGACCGCCCAACCCTGGACTCCTTGCTCCGCTTTTGATATTATACAACGCCGACCCTTTTTCTGTGTGTATGTGTGTGTTAAGATTTCCTCGTTTCCCATTATTATACAGCGCCATTCATTGTATTGATGGCCCATTGATAGCTTCCCAGGAAGATTGCACCACCAATTGAGATCCACGTCACTCGTGGGGCTACACCAGCAAAGAAAGGCTTGCTACCCTCCTCACGTAGTATTCGTCCAAACATTTCCGATACTGAAACACTTTCCTTCGATAACATGACTCTCGTCTTGAGCACATCCAGCGGTGTTGTCAACGCCGCGGATAGTCCACCAGCCATGCTTCCATAAAGAGCGCTCTCAGCACCAGTAACCTCACGACCACCCCTACGGCGCCGTCCCCAGGACTTCATAGCCTCCCATAGTGGGAATTGTATCACCGTAAAGGGTACCTCACGGAAGACAGTGATCCCCCAGCCGCGATAGAGCTCGCGCCACATAGGAACAAACCCATGGCTCGAATATCGCGATAGAATAGCCCGCAGAGCAGCAGAAGAAGAACCACCATGATGACCCGCCTGCGCACGCTGCTTGACAACCTCAGTCGGTACACGAACAGCGCAAGCAGCAACTTCACCAGCGCTAGCGGCTGCCATATGCGCAAGAGGAGCTTTCCATCCCGGCGCAGAGGTATTGTCCTTATCGGCTAAGAAACCCTTCACACCCTCATATGTGCAGAAGAAGAACGCAGCGCCGGGTGCAGAACCAACGAGCGCAGAGCCGATACCACGATAAATACCGTTGAAGCCGCCGGAGGGGAAGAAGCCGGTCGAGGATTGGAGACGGGTCTTGAGAGTGTCGAGAGGGAAGAGTGAGAGGTCGACGGTTGTACCCGCAAGAGCGCCTGCTAAGAGGGCGGATTGGAAGGTCGGAGGGTCTGTGGACATGATTTCGAGGGTCGATATGATATTTCGGTGTAATAATTGGTGAAAGGGGCCTTCTGGGAAGAATCAATGGGCTGGACGACGCCCGAGGAGGAAAAGAGAGATATTAGAGGCCGCGGAGGTTTGGACCGACCGAGACCGGCGAAATAATAAAATGGAGGAGCTTGACCTTTGGGTCTTATCGATAAGTTGAGCTTAGAGGGGCATGGAGCTTACCCTGTAATGTAGCCATGAGGGAAGACTGTAGTTCTTTGCCGAAAGCTGTTGCTTTTGTCGGAAACTGCCAACAGGAATGTACTAGAAAAACCAATCGACCAGCTTCTTGTTTAGTATTTGAGGTATTTTTGGAAGAATTCAAAGCCTGTTTCTAGCGTGGAGGGGAAGAACACGACTGTTTTTGTCCATAAGTCAAGTTACACAACGTCACTATATACATGGATTCAATCGCGGACGGAGATACACAATGACCGGGATAGGAAAAGACCTTGTACGCGTGGTCAGACTTGTATAAGTTATTCAATACGTTTCCAGGTGGTTCCAATTGGTGAGTGTATACTCATGTGAGAAAGAAAAGAGGCTGGGACAACTACACATAATACCGACCCAAAGAGCATCATCATGGATAGTTGCCATTAATAACTATTTTGCAGAGACATTCCAGTCTACCTTGCAGTACCATAACTCCTAAACCAATTGATCAAGTCGCCTACTCATAACAGTTCTTTACATGTTATCCCGTGTGCTGGTACCAGCCTTGTGAGTCTCCTCGGCGGCCTTCTTGGTTCGCTCCTGGAGGTTGTTGATATCCTTGGCAGGATCAATTTCCGATCGGTCTGCCTTGACAGCCTCCTCGCTGTCGGAGGCGAGCTCGGGCTTCCAGTGGCCGCTGCCCTCCTTCTGCTTCTTGAGGGAATCTTGCTTGTGCTTGTCGTAGTCGACGTCGGTGTCTGAGATGTGTGAGACGCCGTCAATTGCATTGCGGGGCGAAATACTCACGGGTGGAAGATTCCTTGAGACCGAGACGTGTTGATGTGGTGAAGAAACCTCGTCCGAGGATCATCTTGGAGGTGTGCGCAGAGCGCAGAGCCATGATAGAACGAGCTGACATCATCTTGTCGATTTGACTTCTGTGGTAGTTCGTAAGGTACGTTCAAGCTTTTACGTCGTGAGATAAACAAAAGACGAAGGATCCGAGATAGAGATGAAAGAGGAAAAGAGAAGAAAGTCCCAGCTGCAGGGGGAAAGGACCACTTCACAAGCTTAATACTGTTCTTCTCGGGTACGGTACTGACCATTTGCGGGAAAGTGACGTCACGAGCATCATCACTTTAAGGAACTCTCCTTCTGCTTCCTTTACTCCTTGAAATGAAGACGAGCATGCGTTCATTCCCCACTCAAGCCCATGCTACCCCAATTTAGGTAATGGAGCTATTTTCTTTATTGACCTATTACCGAGGATGTGAATGCCATGGTTTCGGAGAGGGCCCAATTGCGTGGCTGTGGTTGATAATGAGACGCGGCATGCAGTACGGAGAAATGAGGTAGCTTCTATGTTATGATGTGGGGTTAACGAGGCTACAGCTATCATCAGCTGAATTGAGATGAGACGCATTACCATCAGCATCGATGAAAGACCATCAATTGAGAACGCATATTCAGAAATCGATACTTAGAAGTCATAGCAATCAACAAATCAGGGTTCACTCATTAGTAGCCACCTTAACTCAACAAATCGCTCATGTCGTAGCTACACCATCATTCAACGTCAGACTTACTCACACAACTAGGTCGCGAATCATGATTCCTAATTCACTGACTCGACCAAATCTTATCACATTCACATATAAAAGGAACACCAGAATTATTTGAACATTCGTGTATTCTCGTCTCGCAGCGCCGAAGCCGCGTTGTCGCAACCAGACAGCGCCAATACCAAGCTAACAAGGGCCACACATGCAGTCTACCGCTGCATTGCAAAACCAGGCTCGAGGGCCTCCCAAATCCCAAAAACCTCTTTGAATCTGATCATGACATGTATCCCAGGGCCCCCAACACTCCAGATGCTTGCCAAGGCGAGACAAAATATTGTAAAAGAAGCCCGTCCAACCAGGACAAGGGCGAATCAGACAACGCTCCAAAGTATAAGCTACTCCGGTCCCAAAAACACTAGGTCAGCCAGCGCCGGCAATGGCACTCAAGCCGAATCCATGAACAAGAAAACAAAAAGAGGACAAATATATAGGCCGTCCCAAGGTGATACAAAGAAAAAGAATGGGCAAAGGTGAACCTTTTTTTTCGTTCCTGTTCATTGCAGCAGCGGGGGACACCAAAAATTCGACCAACTCCCCGTAATTTCCCAGATTTCCGTCCCATAAGGGATATCAATTGTCGCAATAACACCGTTCGTCTCGATCCTGACCACCGCCCAAAGATATTTCCAAGATGCGACCGATCAAATAACACCGATAAAGACCCCGCTTGCGAAAAGCACTCCTTTCTATGTTGTTCTTTTTCTCTTGTTGACTTCATAACCCATGACCGCGATGAGAGAAGACATTTTGGTATGAATGGAAAGGCCAACCCATGCCTCCCATGTAAAATGAAAACAGTTGATGCCGAGAAAATCCGATACGTGTGCCGCCAAACACCGATGCAATGTTGTCTTAAAATGCAGAAAACGCCCGTTCGTGTCTTGTAGCCTCATCTTGCGAGGCGGACACCTAACCCTAGGTATTTGATTTGTTGCAAAAATAACAAGTAACCAAGCCGAGAATGGTATCGATCTTTATCATGCCGTGCCAGTATTATCCTCATAACTTGTCGGTGAAAACAAGAGGTATGTCGATTAGGGGATGTTTATACAGGTTGAGATAGTAAGGATGGTAAAAGTGATGGTTATCGGAATTGTTGTCGCCAACAGTGGGGTCAATCGCGTCAAGCGATTGGCCTCGAAAGCTTAGAGGAAACCAGCCCAGTTGATAAGATGATGCCAAGATCAGATCTCAGTCAGTCAATATGTCCGCCAAGATGAACAGCTGCCAAGAACAAACGGTTGTAATTACAGTTCAAGGTGCACGCCGTTGATGCGACACACCAGTCGGCCCATGCGATTGCATAAGTAGCGACCTGATGCGGCTTACCACCGACGCATCGACTGTTGCATCCTGCCAGGCGACACTGACTGAGGAGGGCTCGACATGGTAATGCCAGTAGCGGGGTTAATGATGGGAATGGCATTGCGGCCGCGGGTGGCCGAGGGCTGGTGAAGCTTCATGCTGGGCTGTTGCTGATAGGCAGGAGGGATGAAGGCGGGAGATGTTGAGTTGAGAGAGAAGCCAGGAGCAACAGTGTTGGGATGTTGCGTAGGGGAAGAGTCAGGAGAATTGCTAGCTAATGAGGAACGCTCAGATGCGCTGGAGATGGAGACCAACTGCGAACAACAGGTCAGATTGATGCGCCGTTATACACAGCGACGGGATAACTCACGTCAGTCTCGGTCAACAGACCAGGACAGAACTCCATGTCATCTTCAAGGTCAAAGGATCGGCTGGTTTCAAACTTGGTTCGGAAAGCTGTCAAAGAAGCAGTCTCATTAAGCTCCTTCATGCTACGGACACCCCGGAACTGGCGTTGAGTTTGTTGAGATACAGAAAGACGAGGAGCTCTGCGGTTTCGGCCACCATGGTGGTTGTG
>PVQB02000629.1:0-10325 GCA_002980475.2 Fusarium beomiforme | reverse complement strand
CTCTGGGCCCTACACATGACAGACATGCGCCTCTTCCAATAATGCCAGTATTATGAAAACGGTTGGTTCAAAGACAGCGGATGGAAGTCTCCGATGTCTCTCAATTGCACGCAATTGAGGCTGGCTGGACTAACCTCCACCAAGACGCCAGTGTCAATGCGGCCAGCCCAATTGATGCAATGCAATGTGATGGTGATGGCAGGATAGATGGATGGATGGATGCCAATGTGATGGATGGCACAGAAGATCGATTTCAGCTGTTCGTTTATCGCGCTTGAGTGGGGGACACCGGGGATACTCCCTGATTACAATGCAACGTCTTTTCTTTTCTTTTGTTTTCCCAGCCAACGCTCACTCAATCAAGGTGATGAAATACAGTGATTGCAGCCAGTAAAAAGAAACTCGGCGCCGTCAAACGGCAGCGCCAGGAACCAAACGGTGGCCTACCTTAACCTAAATCACAGTGGCAACAACCCCGCATGCGCACTCTCACTCAGTGACTGACTGTGTGTCTCGTCTCTCCCTACCTCCAGCACATGCTCATCAGCGCAAGGGAGAAACAGAGCACACAACATCAGACGCAAGGGAGCAAAAGATAGAAACGGCGGTGGATGAACTGTTCCTATCTATGTATCGTCATTATCACCAACTGTTTCAATTCTTGCTTACGGCCCGCCTCAAGACAGGGACCAGCCGTTGCAAAGGGCCCGCCGTTTTCACAGTACGAGCCTTGGGGGAGCACAAGCTTTCCGTGTCGCGTTTCACTAACAAACTCAACACGGTAGTGCTTATAATGTGGCGTACTCGATCAACAATCATGGCGCTCCGAGATAATATCGCGGGCAGAAATAAAAAGACGAAAAGAAAAGAAAAGAGAGACATAACGTGGGCAGGTGATATCTTGTGGGAAAAAAGAAAGACGATTCTCGTGGCTGAATAGACGCTGACCCCAAATGCAAGGGCGTTTGCTCGTCTTCGCGGCAACCAAGGTCGCTGCTGATGATGACGGATCGGACGTGGTCACACAGGATGATCCTTGCCTCGTTGCAACTGTCTCAAATCGCCCTTACGCAAAGAAGCAAAAATACCCCAGGCCATCGCAAACGCCTGCTGGGACATGCATTCTGTTCATACAGACGTTTGACCGTTCCGTAAAACAGACACACAAGTTGTCGATCTGCATTTTATCTTGGAAACCGGTCTGTTCACAATCCCCATATCAATATCCCTTAGTCGTGATGTCAGCCTGAGCGAAGTGGAATCTTGCTCGTGAATTATCCCGAACTGCGGGTTTGCCCAATCAGATCTTGCAGGGGGTGAGCCTTACCCTGCAACGTTATGGGCCAAGATCAACGGAGGTCGGGAGCTTAGACGGCGCTAAATTGGCTTCCCGAGCGCAAACCAAGCCGAGTTCAGTTGTTGGGTGTGCGCAAGGGAGACAGAGCGAGAGATGTGATTATCTGGGGGCGTGTCTTGTCAGATCACCGTCGCCTTTAGCTTTCGATCTCTCGCCCTCTGGCCTGCTTTCACTGCAAGAGATTTCGGTCCCCTTGTCTAGCGTCTGGACGCTTGGATTCGCAGTTCAATAAACCACTATAATACGTTGTCATCTCCGCTTCCCACCTAAATCGCTTGCCTCTGCTCTTCGACCGTTGTGTGCGTGCTGCAGAGACCGCACATTCCTTCCAAATCTACTGGTACACCACGTTCATTTAACAATAAATAAAATCTTCCCTATTCTTCTCAACTGCTCGAAGATCCATCCATCCATCCATCGATACTACATTTTCTTAACCCCGCTACAATGGCCGAAACCGAAAAGCCCGCGGCCAGACTCGATGGCCTCGGCATCTTCTGGATCGTCTTCACCTTGGTCTGGACATTCATCGTCGCAGGCGGCATGGTCTTCCTCTGGAGACGTCGCGATATGCCCATGCTGAGAATTCGAGACCTCCCGATTTCCTTCGCCGCTATTATCCTGCTCCATCTCTACTGGGGCGCTATCCAGACTGGCTATGTTTACTTCCCGTTGTTTACGCCCGAGGGCGAGTTCTGGATCATGAGCTTGTATTTTCCTTTTGGTATCGCTTTGTTCCACGCTTCCAACAGCCGTTTCCTATATGTCGCCAAGCAGCAGAAAGAAATATTTGCTTCCAATGAGAAGTCTCCTTATAAGACTCACCCCCGAAATGGTTCTCTGCTCGGTCGCTTCAAGTCGCTCGATTACACAAAGAAGATTCTCGTTACAATTGGATTGGGAATGGCCGTACAGGTATGGAATATCACACATGCATACGGCCTCGAGCTAACATATGCAGTTCATCCTTACCATTATTATGTGGTGCCTGTCCAAGAAATTCCATCCTTCCTGGGGAGTCCCCGGCACAGAGGTTCATCCCGGCACCGAGGAATACAAAAAGTCTCAGGTCGGAAAGGGCTGGGAATGGTAAGCATACTCCTCCGAGATCTGCACTCATCACGATATGTACTGACTCTGCTGTGCAAGGTGGCCCTCTGTATTCTGGCAATTCGTTTGGGCATGGATCGTCGCCCCTTACATCCTATGGAAGGCCCGAAATGTCAATGACACGCAGGGATGGAGAACCCAAACCATCGCATGCTGCATTGCCAAGTGAGTATCCCTTGGAAAGGGTAATCCCCAACTCCACACTGACCGAGACATAGCCTTCATGCCACTCCAATGTGGCTCATCGCCTTGTATGTTCCAGCCATGGCACCTGTCAATTACTACTGGATTCCTCCTCAATGGTAAGCCACCTACCTCAGAGATCCCCTATTAACACAAGCTCACTGTCGTACAACAGGCTTGCCATCTCCATCATGGCCATTGAGATCTTTACTATCTTTTGGCCCTGCTGGGAAGTCATCCAGCACCAGACGCTTCGCCAAGAGACCCTTGACTCCATCGCTCAATGGCAGCTCAACAAAAAGGCCGGTACCCATGGTGCTCGATCTATCGCTACTGGATCCACGACTGTTGCTCCCTCTGCCCTGACTTCCTGGTCTAAGGACGGCTCTGTTAAGAGCAGTGCCTCCGGTGAGAGTATTCTTACAATGGAAGCTCTTGAGTATGTTCTTGAGCGCAACCCCGAGCCTCTTCAGCAATTCTCTGCTCTTCGCGACTTTTCGGGAGAGAATATTGCCTTCTTGAGAGCTGTCGCTGAGTGGAAGTCTGCATTGCCGCCCGCTGTACGCGATCCTGAGAAGATCAAGGAGCCTTCGGTGCAAGAACTCGTCCGGGAGAGATTTAACAGCGCTCTTCGCATTTACACCAGCTTTGTCAGCTCTCGCGATGCTGAGTTCCAGATTAACCTGTCCTCGCAACAACAAAGAAGATTGGAAGGCGTTTTTGAGAGCTCTGCACGCATCCTTTACGGCGATAAGAAGCAAGTTGACCCGGCACTGCCCTTTGAAACATTCCAGATGACAACATCACCCACCAACGTCAAGTCGTCAGCTGCCTCAGCACACGGCTCTGAAACCGGCATTATGGGATCTGATTCTGCCACTGAGGCTGGGTATGCCAGCGACAAGGCGATGTACTGGGGTGACATCCCCGAGGGCTTTGATGCTACTATTTTCGACGACTCGGAGCAGCACATCAAGTACTTGGTCCTCACCAACACATGGCCCAAGTTTGTCAAAGACCGACGCTGCTCAATTGACTCCAATGATACCCTCGAGGCAGGAAACGGAATTCACATGGCTAAATGATTGATTGATAACTTTGTTAGTAAATTTATTTATGGGATGGGAGTTTGGTAATTACAAGTGATTCCCTCTTTATTCTTCACTTTTACTGGGAAGGCTTTTTGGCCAAGGTATTCTATGTATTTATTAATGAAAATGCGACTGCATTGCCAGTCATTCTTCTCCTTGCGCGTTCCTGTCTCCGAAGCATTGGCATGCATCGTGAAAGTGAACGTGTTCATCTGCCGTAGCCTGGAATGAATGAATGGCACTTACCGGGCCATCCCGCCTGGCTCGCGAAGCTCGTCAAGCCACAGCGGGCTAATTACAGGGCATCTGACCCTAATTCCAGCCTGGGATTAGTGGGCGATCTAGCCTGCGGTCTCGCCCGTAGTAGCCTAGGTGGCGTCGATATCGTGCCCTGTTCCTGTCCAAACCTTGGTCTGCTGCAGGCCGAGTCACATTCATCGTAAGATGCAATTACAAGCCGTCTCAAATCTCATGCAATTGCGCTCATTCAGTCTGAGCGCGCGAAACTTTATCCAGGTTGTGAACACGGGTCTGCATAAGCGTCAGGGGCTTCGCGTAAGCGGCATTATTATTCACCTGGGGGAGACCTGGAGATGATGAAGATCGTCATGGAGACCAATTAAGTTATCCACTTTGACACCTCCACTGGTCCGAATACTTGGATGCGTGGCAGTGAATTTCTTTTGCTGGCTGCGCTGGTCACAAGGATCAGAGATTGACGCTGTTGTCTTTTGTTGACACAATCTCGATCTTGACGTGAGATCCTTTCTGATAACCGACCAAAGGTAATCGGGTGTCACCGTTGTCTCGTAAATGGTGGAAATTATGGACGCTACCTTAGCGGCCGATAAACCGCGGAGGGCTTTTTAGAGGGGCCCCCAAGGTAGCAAGGCTTCTTCAGACCACGATGCCCTCAGATCTAGACTCGACTGTGGATTATCATGCCACTCAGCGGGACTACCGCGTATAGCGCAGGTGTAGAATCTATTCCATGCGGGTAATGGGATTGTGGTTAATGCATTTTCGGTAAACGTAGCTAGTCGTTGCTATTCCACAAAGAGCCACAAATGTGAAGTTAAACATTGTTCTAGTTAGCTTGGCCCTTGGGTTCTCGTGATGAAGTTCACTCGCTTCTATGTATACCAAAGCCATCTACACTAAAGTCAATTCTATATCCCTTTTCTCAAATTTCGCAAGTCTAATGCCCTCACCACGCATTATCCCATCTATAAAACATTCCCCTACTAAATAAAATTTACCAGGTTCTTTCTCTCTGACCACGAAAGGTACCTTGGATCCATACAAAACCACTACCAAGTCTCCCTTCTTAGCCCTCATAGGCACATAACCTGCTAGTCCCATATTCGTCCGTGCAAAACGTCGTGACTGCGCTATCGCTGCAAAGAAGCCAATGGCTTTTCCACCAAAAATTTGATCCCCTGTTGTGTATTCCTCGGGAAGCTCGTGTCCTTTAAGTGTGAGACGGACAAAGGACGAAGAGATCAATGAGAAAAAGGCGGAGTTTCTGCTCCCAACAGCTATGTCACCGAGCAAAGTACGTAGGAATGGCTTCCACCCTGGAGAGATTGGGCCACTAGACATGGGTCTGCCATCCCTCATGGTGGTGAACATAGCAGCTTCAGGTGCAGGTCCAAGACCACGGGCCAACCCTTTGGACGCTTCCAGCCAGATGTCTCTTGCTTCTTCGACCATGTCTCTGTTGATTTGAACCTGTTCGTATACTGCAATTCTTTCACCCCGTCCATGATGTTGTCGGAGAACACTTGACTTATCCTTGAATGACTTCTTGCCAACAGTGTGGATTGTATCAACTATACTGCCCTTGATATGTAGTGCATTGCCGTTATTAGATTCCCGTACCTCCATTGGCAATCCTGCACTGGCGTCGAACTTGGAATTACTAAAAAGCGGCCCACTCAAGCTCTCAATAGGATCTAGCTTGCTAAAGTCCGGAACCCACGATGGTGACAAGCGGTGCCTACTGGTCTTCTGTGAGCTCGTCCCAAAGACACGAAAGCTACTACTGTGCTTGATTTCCCAGAGCACAAAGTTCCGGTAGGCTTCCATTGGTGAGATTTCGTAGTCAGGTTTCAAGAGCTCGCTTCCCGTATCCTCTCCCGTGACACCAAGCACCCCAAATATTTTGTCATGAGGATATGTACACTTGTACCTACGACTCATGAGGATGAGGTCTAGTAGTTTGGAATCTTCTTGTCCTTCCATAGAGTGTCCGGCCAAGAGAGGTCGATACCACCACTGGCCAAGTATATAAATTCTGGGATGTCGATTGCCTCGGGCTGACCGCATGAGATCTAAGCTAGAGATTGTCTCATATACCAAGTGGTAGCCCGGGATCGTTTCGATGGAAGATTGATAGTGCTTCATGGCATCCACGATTCTCAAAAACTTTGCCCAAGAGATGCACTGATCTCCACAGATGACCTGTGCATGTTGTGGAATGACGGCTTCCTGGATAACCCAAGTGCGTTGGAACCATGGGCGACTCAACAAGTTGATAATCGGATCCCAACTGAAATCACCTCTAGCAATAGGTTTGATATTGGCTATAACATCGATCAAGAAGCTTCCCATACCGATATTTGGGCCCGAAAGAAATTGCCCAGCGTAGACACGCATGAATTTCCAGTCGAGCCAACGCATTTCTTCTATCGCTCCTTGGACCGAAGAGTCTGACTTGCCAAGGTAGATCAGTACTTCCTGAGCTCGAGAATAAATTTCATGCATAAGCATAATTTGCTTGGACTTCTCCTCGTTGTCGGCCTGATTGATACATATAGCGTCTATCCATAGAACTCGTCTTTGTGTCGAGTGCCGTAAGTCCAACAAGGCATTATGAAGATTAGCCCTGACATCAACATTGTGCCCAGAACAGCTTAGTTGATACCCGGTAGTATCGTCCCCCCAGGCGTAAGATAGAGCCTCGAATCTTGTCCTCCAGGACAGTTCGGCGTTGATTAAATGGCATTCCAACGGGTCAGTGCGTGCTCCTGGTTCTAGCACAAGTAATCGGATCTCTCTATCGCCGGTGAGTGGTTGATACAACATATCCTCCGCCCTTTGAGTTGGTCGTGACAATTTTGGCGGTATCACTCGGAAAACAGTTGCTTGTACGATGTTTGTGAAGACGCCATTGTCTCTGAGAGGCTCGTACGCATAAGAAATAAAGACCTGACCCCAAGCCAGCACACCGACGGCTATGAAGATTTTCTGTCTAAAGGTCGTTGGGCGCCGCGCCTTATTCAATCTTTGACTAGAAGTCTGAGACGAATGTGATTGATTGAACGGATAACGCGGCCAATGTAGAGATCGGGGCCGAGAAGGAGAGATGGCTCGAACGGCTCTCAAAATCCGGGATCTCCGTAGAAACATGAGGCTTATTTTTGACGCTACATCGACATACTCTGAAAATGATGCATAATCAAAGGTTCAGGACCAACGTCCGATATTCGTTATTGTAAGCTCAGGATTTGTTGAACGGGAAAAACGCCTAAATACAGCCCAGGGAAGGCTGAGTAGGTCGAGAGGCTGATGCACCTGGAGTGGCTGAGACAAGATCCGAGCCATAAGCTCACTACTAGCTGAACAAGTCATGAACAACTCACACAGCCGCATTTTGATTTGGCTAGTTTTCCATGGAACGAGGAAGTATGACGTATGGGGCAGGATCATACTTGGCTTTTTCAACCTTTGGTCTATGCTTTTTCCGTTTCGTTGTCCATCATTGCGATTGAAGACCATACAATAATTCTCATGTTGGTACCCCGCACTGCCTAGCACAGTGCCTTGCTGGCTGCGACCAAGAGGACAGGATCGCCAGTGGCTTTTCCTTCACTGTGTGTGAATGATCGTTTTTCTAGAGCCCAGGTACAAAATCAGGTAGCTGGAAGAGTAGTATATGTTTCAATATTAAATCCTGAAGTTTGCGTCAAGATAAGCATAAATGATTGAGAGAGATCTCGGAGGACAACATGTCTAATGGACGGCGAATCATTGTTAGTCAGCTTGCAATCTCCATGAGTCCCTCGCAATGGTTGCTTCACTAGAAACAGAAGGTTTAAAAGGAGCTGTAATGCTGTATAAACCAAAAAAATCCATCTGTGCAGCCTCGCCTTCCTTGTACAATTTCTCTTCCGTCCTGTACAAGCAATTTCTGGTCTGTACATGTGACTTTTGGTTTATACAATATTACCTTCCTTCCTAGGATGAAGTGCATAGCTCAACATTAGTTTGTGCAGTATTGCCTTCCTTACTAGGATGAACTGTACAGTCCAGCATTGTTACGTACATTGTTTCCTTCCTTGTCTGGGTAGACTGTACAGTTAGTTTTTGGTCCGTCCTGTCACGTGCGAGTCTAACGAGTGCCGAGGTCAATTCCAAGATTGTCCATAAACTCACAAATTCGCATCCAAGAACACGCACCATGAACCTGACCAAAAACATTGTGCGGCACAATGTTACCAGAGAACTATCTTATCGCCAGTTCCCTCACGGCAGCCATATTATATGGTGTCAAAGCTCGTGCAATCCCAAGCTATTCGCGCATGATCACCAAAACACTTGCAGTATCTTTACTCGCGGTCCTCGTCACGTTTCTTGATGGTCCAAGATACCTCGTAGCCGCCTTGAGCTTCGGAGCTTTGGGCGATGCGTTCCTCGCTTGGGATTCTGAACCGGCATTCCTGGCTGGCCTCGGCAGTTTTTTGACCTCGCATCTCCTTTACATCGCCCTTTTTGTTGGAAGCGGCGCTCGACAGCTGGTTCTGCCAGATCAATCTCGCGTCGCCGTTGTTATATTAGCTGTACTTCTCGGGCCGATCATGTTGGCGTTGCTGATTCCGAGTGTGAACAGCGAGCTTCGCATTCCCATTTTTATATACACTTGCGCAATCATGGGGATGGTCTTCTCGGCATTGACAATCGAAAATGACAAGATTGCGCTTGGGGCTGTTGTGTTCACGGTGTCTGACACCATTTTGGCATCTGGGAAATTTCTTGTACCAGCATCATCTTCACATCAAGTCTGGATGGACTATGCTGTATGGGTTCTCTACTACTCGGGACAATTCATGCTCGCTATGGGCACTTTGGAGCAATCTGGGATACCATTGGGAGCAAGCTAATCCGGAAGCCTTTGTATTTGGGTAGTGGTGCGAAACTTCAGTATTCCGTGTCGAGTGATAGGGAGACGATTACTATCGAAACAGTACGGCATAAATGATTCTATTAGAGGAGAGGTATTTATGATACAGTTCCCCACTCTTCAGGATTGATAGCAAACTTGAAACGCTATTTGAGGTCAGGAATTGTCAGAATTGTCAAAAGTGGCTCGAAGGGTACAGTAGCTTACATCCAAGTTCATATCAGCATCAGAGTCATCTTTATCTTGCATTGACAGCTTGATTATCCGCGTCTTCTTTTCTTGTAGTTTCACAACAGTCTATTTCTGGTTAGGTGCTTTCATTACAGCGTAACGTACATGATAAGCTTGCGTGACAAACAAGCATGCGTGACAAAAATTTCGGCCTTTAAAAATCAAAAACACCATAAAAACACAGCAAACCGCTGAAGCAATTAAAACTAATCTCTGTGTTCTCCTTCAGATACTGCAACAACTATCTGACATCTTCTTGCATTATGGCCGGTCTTGCCGCATGTTCCACAATGCCTTTCCTTCGCTCGTGCCGACCCTTCCTGACCACCACCTCTCGACCATTCGGCCACTACCTGTATATCACCATCTATCTGGTCAATTGCTCGTCTTCCTTCCTCCACTGTCATTGCCCCTCCTTTCTGTAGTCGGGTTCTTTTTGCCCTCCGCCGCCGGCTTAGTGTCTCATTTGCCTGCCGAACATCTTAGAGCTTAGCCCTCAGTAGGGCCATCTCATGCATAACCGCCTTAGTTCCTTTAGAAAATGACTTTAGTGCTTCTAGAATTGATTCTGGGGAACTACTTTGATACCTTCTGATTCGTCTTTTAAGGTATTCCGACTGGGATTGAGCCTCAAGCACGGTCTTTGGGGTCTTTGAAACCCAAGGTGTAGGGTGGCTAGCCCCGTCCTCCATCGGCGTTGGGGTCCATAGCTGCACCTCAAGCTTTAAGACTACATATTCTGGGTCAAGAGGAACTATCCCGGCTCCTCTAAAGCCTTCCTTAATATTCCTTTCTGTCATAGTTGCTTAAAAGGCGGCATAAAAGGCTAGAAAGAACTCGGTCTTGGAAACGTGGGTTATAGAGCATCTGATCAGATGCTCGATTTCTCGCCCATAAGCCTTCTTAAGCAGGCCAAAGCACCCGACATCAAGAGGCTGCAGCAGATGAGACGAATGAGGCGGCATACAAAGCGTGATGATTTTATTTGCCTTGCAATATCTCTCAAAGTCGACTGAGTGGTGACTTTCGTGTCCGTCGAGGATCAGGAGACGATAGCGATTCTTTGATTGCTTGGTAGTACACCGGTCGAAGTGCTTTAGCCACTCGAGGCCTATCTCGTTATCTGTCCAGCCATTAGGACTCGTCGCGATAGCCCAATCGCCCGGGAGGT
>PVQB02000628.1:0-33690 GCA_002980475.2 Fusarium beomiforme | reverse complement strand
AAGCTTATCGTGTACGTTATAACTATTTCATATAGGCCATAAGTATTAGCCTCTCCCTTTCTTCATACGTACGTATTCTAACTGCCCAACTCTTGAAGATACTAACAAAAACCTAGTACGAACTAGTTTACCTGTTTAAAATCCAAACCATTATATGGGAGGACTGGTGCAAAAATAAGCCTATCAAGTGACGGGGATTATTATAGCAGACAAGGTTGAAAGAGTTTAAATAGTCTGATTGAACTATTTAAGGCTTATCTAACTAGAAACCGACTACTCTTTCTTATAACTGCCCTTTGGCAGGATAACTGACTGTACTACTGTAGCCTTGCAGTCCCAGACTACTACTCAAACTTCCACTTAACAGCCAAAAGCCCTCTTGCACTGATCAACTGTTAAAGTACTGTTAGCAGCTAGACTCAAAGGATGTCAAGAAGTAACAAACTCACTGGCTCTGTTGAAGCAGCTAGCGCATCGGCAGCTAAGTGCGCATCCCGTATTCCAAACAGCAAGGCAAAGATGGTAGTCCTTCTGGTTACAAGCTCTGGTCTCAAGGGCTGGAGCAACGGATCGGGCCTCGGACGCATCGCCGTCCTCGAAGCCGATGGCATCATTCCAGATTTTCTGCCAAGTTGGGTCAGAGGTATCGATCACCCCGGAGAACATGGAGAGGGAGGGCTTCTCGTCGGCTTTGGGGGCAGCCATAGCCAATGTGGCAAGGTTGAGAAGATAGATGAACTTCATGATGCTGATAGTGGTGATGAGTGTTGGGAGAGTGTGAAATGAGTTGCGAAGTGGTTGAGCGATTTTGAAGACTACAAGGGAACTCTTTCACTCATTTATAGTTTTTTCATCCTCATGTTTGCCCAAGACTCAGTCACCTTGCCAGGTCCAGGGAAACCTTATTACCCATGAAAATGCCCACTTGAAGATTGTTGGTTCTGTCTTCTTGATGGTATTCGTTGTATCGCAATACGAGTGAGAGTGAAAAGAGCCTGTCTCTGCATATACAAAAGTGTTGGCTGTGATTGTGCGGCGCAGTCTATACTCCCCAGTCTATCTCACGCCACTTTCTGCTCTGAGGCGCATATTCTGATCTAGTTATCAATTTAAACATAGAAAAGGACTTGATAGAGTTTTGATGCTACATCAGAACATTGGACATGTTTCCTCAGAGCAAACCCTATTCATACTATCACTAGCCCGAGTAGGTTGCCTGTCATCAGGGCATACCAGCCAATGGCAGATGACATTGAGTGACGAGTTATGCTTACGTCTAACGTTAGATGTGCGCCCCCTCCCTGTCATGCATATGCCATATAATCACATTCCCAACAACATGGATCCTAATCCTAGGTCAAAGGATCAATAGAAAGACATGTTCAGATCAGCCGCAGTACAAAATACCGTATCTAGTCGAAATTCCAGCAAGACACTCTACGCAGATTCATGGTGACCTGGCCGCTCAAATTCGCATCACTAATATTCCATCCGCAATATCATGAAGATAAACAAGACGGAACTCCTGTGTCATGTACTTTAATCTGACCAACTTCTCCACATGCCAGGCCATTGACTGCACAACGTTGGGCCTCGGATACCTCCAACTGCGTCGTTATTTTCGGGTCATCAAGTTCCCTTTGCTTGCCAGGATGCTCAATTCCGCCCATCGACCGCAACCAATCAATGGCACGGACAACAGGTCGGAAACGGTATAGCGGCCTACCAAATAACGGTCAGCTGAAACCCCCGCATCGCAACGCGACACTCCAAGCCCAACCAGGCCAAAATGCCCGAAAATCCTTATTCTTAATAGGTGGACATTCCTGTTCCCCATCTTAGTTGGACATTTACGGTAGTCTCCCCGTCGTTGACTCACGCCAATGAGAGCTCATTTGCACTTGGCTTCAGAGTCGCTTCATGCTTGTTTGTTGCGCTCCAATCACCACGCAGCGCTTCTACAGAGCAGTCACGCGTTGTTGGAGAGGCTGCTTTTAGCGTGTTTTCGGTACTGTCGTCTGGTTTTTCGGCGAGGTTACAGTTCCCTCCTTTCCCCATGGGGATCGGTTTTGCCATGCGAATGATTCTGGGGGATAAGCTAGCAGCACTCTAGCTTTTTTAGAGTGGCGGGGTCCCGGATTTTCCATTCGAGCGCAAGAAACGATGGCATCAGCTAGATCTTGATCGCAAGACCGAAATAAAGTATTAAACCTCCCAAATTCGCTCCTGTCGATCAATTCAGATCATCACCAACTTGCATATTGTTACAGCAGCCATCATGAAGCCCAAGGTTTTCCAATTCCTCGTCGGAGTGTTCGCTTCCTTTGGATCGCTGCTCTTTGGCTATGACTTGGGTGTTATTGCCCAGGTCATTGCCTCTGGCTCCTACCAGAAACAATTCAACACAACTCCTACCGACTCCGATACGTAAGTTCCAGACTCCAACTTCAAGCGAACTGGGATGAATCTCACTCTTCTAGTGGTGCTGTAGTTGCGCTCTTCACTGCTGGCGCCTTTTTTGGCGCTATGTTCGCTGGCCCTACTACTGAAAAGACTGGACGACGATGGACCATTACCATTGGCTCTTTAATCTTCATTCTCGGAGGCTCTCTGCAGACCGCAGCCCCTAAAATTTCCTATCTTATGGCTGGACGATTCCTTGCTGGTCTTGGTGTCGGCTTTTTGACCATGATCATTCCTCTGTACCAGGCTGAGATTGCTCACCCCTCTATTCGAGGCCGAGTCACCGCTCTCCAGCAATTCATGCTGGGAATTGGCGCTCTGGTTGCTGCATGGACTGGCTGGGGCACCTTCACCAACTACTCCGACAACCGACAGTGGCGGATTCCTCTTGGTATTCAGATCATCCCAGCCATCATCCTCGGCGCCCTGATCTTCGTTTTCCCAGAGTCTCCCCGCTGGCTCATGGACCAGGGTAAGCAGGATGAAGCCCTCAAGACCCTGGCCCGCCTCCACTCCAACGGCAACGTCGATGACGCCTGGGTTCGCGCGGAAATTGAGCAGATTCAGGAAAGCATTGCCGACGAGCATGCCAACGGCGCCAAGTCATACCTTGAGCTTTTCAGGGATATTTCTTGCTTCCGTCGTCTTCTGATCGCGTGCGGTCTGCAGGCTTCGATTCAGATGACGGGTGTTTCTGCGATTCAGTACTACTCTGTTACTATTTATGGACAGGCTGGTATTAATGCTGCTGATACCCTCAAGTATCAGGCCATCAACTCCATTATTGCTCTTATCGCCCAGGCTCTCTGTATCGTGTATATTGATCGTTTCGGTCGTCGATGGACCCTTATCTGGGGTAACTTGTTCAACATGCTTACCTTTATCATCGCCACCGTCATGCTGGTTGTGTATCCTCCCGGTTCTGGTAGCGCTGCTCAGGGTTGGGGTTTCATCATCGTCACCTGGGCGTACAACTTTTCCTTCTCAGCCACTTGCGGACCTCTCTCCTGGATCATTCCCGCCGAGATTTTTGATACCCGCACTCGAGCCAAGGGTGTTTCTCTCGCTACTATGACCTCGTTTGCCTTCAACACCATGATTGGTCAAGTCACTGGTATTGCCATGGGTGCTGTTGGCTGGAAGTACTACCTTCTCTTCGTGATTTGCAACTTCACCAACGCCCTTTGCGTCTGGGCTTTCGTTCCCGAGACCAAGCAGCTTCCTCTGGAGGAGATGAACTATCTCTTCACCAATGCTCCTTGGTTCATTCCTTTTGTCGACAAGAGCCAGTATACTGCAAACCTGCAGGCTGATCTTGCTCGCAGGGCTGAGGCAATTGATGAAAAGCTTGCTGCTCAGCACGAGACTGGGGAGCACGTTGACAAGATCTAATGGTAAACGGAGACGGGTTGGATACTTAGATGCTTGGCTCTTCACATTTCATACAAATGAAAACTGAGAAACCGGTAGATAGATGTATCCATGAAATTTAATCTATTGATAATACGGTATGTGTAACTTGTGACACTATGGTGAACCGCTCTTACTTAAATGCTGTTTCACCTCCTCCGCTCTATCAAACCCAATAAATCTCCAAGCGCCATGCGTCTTTGTAAAGTCAAGTATACCCAACTTATCAGGAACCTTTGAAACCAAAGATTCCAGCCTTTGGTCGTCCTTAGGGACTTGAGTAAAGAACAATCGATTCCATGGATTGCCCTTCTTCTCCTCTTCTAATCGTCGCCTCCTCTGCGACTCTTCCAATGCACTCTTGTGAGCATATACCTTTTCGATGTTGTGCTGTTTGATAGCTTGGGTAACTTTGAACCAAGCTCGACGTGACTCCCAGGGTGTTTGTTCTTCTACAGGCGCAACCTTGAGTGGTGAGATTGGTATCTTGTCGACGTGGAACTCTTCGAGTGTTGTCATTGATGAGTCTTCAACCTTCAATTCGCCAGTCCATTGTCCTGTGATGCGATATAATGGGTGATTCTTGTCATTTGGAGCGAATACTTCAGCGACGACCTGGTTCTTCTGACCATAACCGAGTCTTCCCTTGCCGTGGAACCCAATTTTCGTCAAGTAACCGCTCGAGCTGGCAATGTAGGCTGAACCCTCCATCTCAGGATATGGATTTCCAGTAGTTACGCCCTTGACCAGTATTGTTGGCATCGTCATGAGACTTTGCTCATTATGCTTATGGTCTTCGATGATTGCACATCCCGTCGGACGCACAGTGACGCCATTGACAAGGCTGAAAGATGTTTCTTGACCCGCGAAGCCAATTGACGACATCCCACGCTCTTTATTATAGACAGAGCATGCTGTGACAGGCGGGTGATGTGATACCTGCTCAATAACAAGTTCCGATTTTGAACCAGATTTATCGGAAAATGAGCCGAAGAATAATTCACCAAGGAACGGGTTCAATGGTTTCTTGGCGGCATCCGGAGAATCCGCATTGACAAGCTGCTTAAGACTGCAGATGTAGTTCTTTGCCAGTAAAAGAGCCCTCACACCAGCATCAGGTTCATCAGCAGGTTGAAGAAAGAGGTCATGATGACAAGCCCAAGCAGCAGGAATCTCAATGGCTGATCTCGGAGCGAGGATGAATGGAGGGGCAGTGACATTGGAGAGGTCCCCTTTGACAGCGGCGAAGTATGTGAGGACATCTTTTAGACGGAAAAGGTTTCCGGAGTCGGTACCGACGTCAGCCATTGATCTTGGGTCAAAAGGTGGTATTTCTGTTGGTGCTGGTGGCGATGCCAAGGAATTGTCTTGTTTATTCGAATGATGCATTCTCTGTAAACAAAAGCTGTATTTCTACAGCTTGGGCAATGGGTTTATGAGATGAATTGATAGACGTGTCATGGGAATAACGAGATCTGAGATTAGGTACGAGATCCTAGATTCAGGGTCTTGACGTGATTGACATTGGCGTACGTATCGAGAAACGGTAAACGGCACAGCCTCTAACCATCGCACTCGGCTACAGGGGGTGAATTGGCCAATCAAGGCCCTTGTAGCCCCCGCAGAATGCGCTGAAGGAGGCATCATTATCTACACTATTCTTCTTTTGACTCTATCTCTACATTACTCAAGCACGTGCAATTCGTCACAGCCTCATTCTCTACGTCCTTTACACGCAAACAGAGGCAATCTTTGTCTCTCGCCAATACCACAGCCCGGCCCAAGTCGCTCCCGGTCCAACAATCCACTGCCCAGCCAAAGTCAAAAGACCAGCCTTTACCGCCTCGTCAGTCCTGACGAAGCCCACGCGTCTCAGATCCCAGATGGAATAGAGCTGACTTCCGAGATATCCTACCGTTGCAAAAACCAGATCATACCTGCACAAGGCTGCAAGCTTAGCGCCTAGCGATGGCAGAGACCAGTCGGTCTCAAACATGTTGGGCAGGCTCAAGAATGTATCAAAGAGAGAAACATCAGGATTGCCCCATCCGTATGCGAGAGAAGTAATATGCGCTGTAGCCTGGACTGCGAATGCAAATGTGTATACAGACTGGAGAGCGTTGAGATCTTTGGCTTCATAGCGGTCCTTGATGTTCTCTTGCTTCTCTTCGCCCTTCCACTTCCTCAGCCCTGTCGCTATACCGGTCAGGAGCACGTTAAAAAGAGGTGGTGTAACCTGCCACAAAAGAGCCCACTTCCGCCAACCTTGAACATCAGGAGTCGGCGCCAGCATTATAATGGTCGGGATGAGAAAACCGATGGTGATAGCAGGGACAAGTGACTGAGCCACCCTCAACGGCACAGCCCGACTGGGAGGATTCTCAAATCCAAAAAGTGAAATCAATATCGAATGGAAACATGCCACGCGCGCAAGACCCTGGACTTGCATAGCCGCAGTGAACATCAGTGGCATGGCTAAAGGCGTAGCTTGGTTTCCAAGCCGATGACCTTCAATCGCGTAGATCAAAAGTGGTGAGATGAGCTGAGGGAGGAAATTGGACATGCGGATTCGTGATGAGAGATCTTTGTCGTACATGGGTACTTCGAACACCGTCACCAGTAAGTTGAGGATATTGGACGATCCGCTGCGAGCGCTGAGCTCCTCGAATGGAATACGGAGCGTTTTGGTAGTAGCCAACAATGGAAGTGCCATGGCACAAACAAAACCGCATCGGACGAAGATGGGAAGTTTGCCGAGGATTGGCTTAGCTGGTCGCTCGTCGTGAAAGGGGATCGCGCGAGGTCGGTAGGGCACAGGGAGCTGTTCTATTCTCGCTCCACCAGGTGAGGGAGCTCCCAGGGCATTTAGAGTGCTCTCGCCACTAGATGATGAACGGACCCTGCTCTAGAACGTGGATAGGATAGGGTACTCGTATGCGAAGAGAGCCTGCGTTAGGTGGGCTCGGCTGACGATGGTTTGGGCGCGGTCGTATCTCGCGGACTGAACGTCGCTGAAGATCTGATGAATATCTCCGTCCGATGGATTTGACAAACCTTCTTCTCGGGTGTCTTTCATTCGAAGCAGTGCATTGATCAGCTCTGCGCATGACTCGAGAGCTCCGTTCCCTCCTTGGCCTCCGATAGGGTTGGGCTGTTCAGTCAATTAGTCCCAGACTTCATTAGACCTAGGTAGGATCACAAACCTTGTGCGCAGAATCTCCAAGAGTGGTAATTCTCTTAAAGAACCATTTCTTGTACACAACCTCATGCAAAGGAGTCAAACTAGACGACACCCGTTTTGCAAAGACCTGCCCGAACGTGACATTTGGAGTAATAGCCACATTTCCATGCCGCCTGACAAAGCCTTCTTCATCCTTCTTCGTATACCGAGGAATATCCTTGCCATACTTTGCCGCAGGGAGCTTCTCGAACAAAAACCAGTATACGCGATCATCTGGACCTGAAACAACAAGTTGAGAACGTCCTCTGCCAGTAACCATATGTTGTTGTCCGGCTGACCAGCCAGGTACGTGTTGAGCGATACCGAAGCTACAGGCGTAGTAGCACGGGACCTTATCTTCTTCATTGATGTCGAAGTAGCCGGGCTCTAGAGAGTGAGCTAGTTGGTGCATTAACGGGCGGACAGTGCTGTGAATACCATCCGCTCCGACCAAAATGGTGCCGGAAAAGGTCGTATTGTCTGAGCAGGTAACTTCTACTCCTTTGTCAATGAGCTTAACGTCGGTCACTTTCTTGTTTAGGTGAATTCGGTCGTTGTGTCGGATATGATCGTACAGAATCTCGAGAAGTTTCTGACGATCAAAGAAAAACAGTCCGTAACCATGACTAGTTCCATCAGAGGTAATCTAGACATGAGTTCGCAAGCCTTACCGTCTTTCCAAGTGCTCAAAGATCCCATCCAGCCTATTAATAATTTCTCCTCTCTCGTTGCTGGTGATGGTAACATCGTATGGGATTTCACCACCGTAGATATCTTTGATCGGCTGACAGCAGCCTAACTGGTCTAAGATACGGAGTCCGTTGGGGAACATGCCGATACTGGCGCCAACTGGAGGTGCAATGTCGGAGTGAGCTTCGAGGAGGATGTAGTCGAGGTCGAACTGCTCTAGCATGTTTGCAAGGGCCAAGCCAGCGATACCGCCGCCGGCAATAATGACTTTAAAGTCGGTGGCAGGCATCGTGAGATACGTAGTGCATGAAAAAGGTGGCGCTGAAAGTATTGATCGCTCGGAATGATCCAATGTGATAAGTGGCGCCTATCAAGTATTTATATTGATATGCATCCAGGTGCCCAGTATTTCCAGGGCATCTCTGCATTTCTTAGTGTAATGTATAACTATTCCTCGTTCGGTAAATGAAATAACGAGCTTGCAATGGCTTCATGATGATCCTTCCGTTAACGTTTTGGTTGCAACGACACGTCCTGATTGGTCAGAGCGTAGCTATAAAAGTTAGCCCTGTTGTGTTAACGCCGAGACAGCTAAGCCCGATTAGATAGCCAGTATCAGAAATACTTATTCCTACTGGCGAATTCGGCCAGGACCAAGGTAGCTCCGATTACGCAACGTGCAGATCGTGCGATAAACTGATTTTCCTCTTTGAGGATGGTACTATCTACAGCGGATAATAGCCGTAGACAGTGGAGTTAATTCCACAGAAACCATATTGCTGATCTCTCCGCTGGAGAGGGGTTTGTTCAATTGACCGCTTTCTTCAACAGTCAAGCTATGCATGCCGTGTTGTTTCTCATCCTCTTCACCCTCTATGGGGTATCTCACTCCCGCATTATTAATCATGGTACGACTGTGACTGTCAATGGGGTCTACTACTTCGTAGCCCCCGAGCCAGTCGCGATCTTGCCGAAGTCCTCCAGTCTTAGTCATAAATCTGGCGAGTTTGTACCGGCCACAATCTTTGAGGCAACGGGTGACAAATTCGATGAGTCGAATCTCGAAGCTACAATTAAAACTGACTTTGCCAAGGATGATGTGTTCAATGAAGGGTTCCTACAAGGTGTGCGCAATCATTAATCTTTAACAGGTCGAAAGAGGCACTGATACAATTTACAGCTATCTACGTGAAGAAAAAATCGCCTGAGGCCCCCGATCTCTCAATTTATCAATATCAAGGCAATGCATCATCGTCATGGGAGGAAATCGATTCCTCGTACACCATCCCCAAAGGTCCTTACATCTTGAATCCCTGGACAGGGTCTCTGCACATTCCGTATCGTCTATATCTTGATACCCAGGGCGCATTCACTCAAGGTGTTGTGCCCCTCTCGGACGGATCTTTCGCGCCGCTCCCAGCTGCTCTCCCAGGCTCCTCATCCGTGACTATTGGTGTTCCCTCACGACTTTACTACACTCCGAGTGACGCCTACCCACTGGCCGGCGTGCGTATCGGTGCAAAAGATATTTATGATGTCTCAGGGCTCAAAACGGGAGCCGGAAGCCGCGCCTATTACGATATCTATCCTGAAGCAAATGTCACTGCACCAGCAGTACAGCGTCTGTTGGATGCTGGAGCAGTCTTGGTCGGAAAGATGAAGACGACTCAATTTGCGGCACCAGAAAATGCCCGGGACGCCATTGACTACCCAGCCCCGTTCAATCCCAGAGGCGATGGCTACCAAGAGGTTGGATCTTCCTCCTCGGGAGCTGGAGCTGGCGTTGCGTCTTATCATTGGCTGGACCTGGCCTTGGGTTCCGACACGGGAGGTTCCATTCGGGTACCAGCCGAGGATAACGGAATTTTCGGAAATCGGCCGACGCATGGTTTGGTGAGCTTGGCCCACGCCATCCCATTGGGGCCTGAATTTGATACCGCTGGCTTCCTGGTCCGCGATACAGAGATTTGGTCGACTGCTTGCAAGATTTTGTATGAGAATTTGACAACAAACTATACTGGATATCCGAAGCGAGTGTTGGCATATGACCTCCCTTCTGCAAAGGATACCGACCTTACAGACTCGGACCGTCTAGTTGTTCAATTCGTTGATAGTCTAGTCGAGTTTCTCTCAGCTGATCTCTTGACATTCAAATACACAGAGGAATGGTCTCGCAGTCATCCTGCCGGCACGCCAAGCGACTTGCAAGAATTCGTTGGCTCAACATGGGCAGTGATTTCAGGCAAACAGCAAACACGGCTTGTCCGAGATCCATTCTTCAGAGATTATGCAGCTGCATATGACGGACGCGTGCCTTTCGTCAACCCGTCCACCAACGGTAGTTGGATCTGGTCCGACACTCTCCCTCCTTTACTTGACGAAGCAATCGCCAACAAGACCGTCTTCAAGAATTGGTGGGACAAGTTCATGCTACCCACTAATGATAAAACATGTTCTGAAAGCCTCATGATTTATCGTTGGAAGAAAGGAACTCCAGAATACAGGAGTGATTACGCTGGCGGTCTGGGTTCTGGTGATTTAGTTGGTGTTCTGCTTGGCCTCAACACGGGTTTTATTTCCCCATTGGCAGGAAATCCGGACTTTTCTATACCGATAGGTCAAGTGGATTATGAGAGCAGTATCACTAGACACATCGAGCATCTGCCTGTCTCACTCAGAATCATGGCAGCTGAGGGATGCGATGCTATGTTGCTCGACCTAATTAGCGACCTGGTCAAGGCTGGGATCTTGCCTCGAGTCCAGCCTGGTAATAGTATGAAAGGTGGTAAAATATATATCTGAGGTATCAAGGATAAGTTGCATGAATTTGGTTTGGGGTCTAGCCCTATCAATATCTCTCTGGAGATAGATCTAGGCAACACATAGATACTAATTAAGGTGTAGGGTATTCACATTTAGTATTCCAGGCAGCCTGAATAATAATATTTGCAATGCTCTAAAGCATCTTCATAAAATATGAATATGAGCTATGAATGATATACATCTTGTGTATAAAAGCCGGCGACTAATGAGTGAACGACGTAAAATAACAAGCCTCAAACCAATGAGTATCTCATTACGCTTTACATCTCAGCGGCTGAAAGTGTAGGGAGATGAGCTAGAACCTTATCTGTGAGGGTCTTATCTGAGACAGGAAGGTCAGAGCATGGCGAGCCCAAATCTCTGCGTAACGAGCGGGGCGTTCTTAATCGGCCAGGTAAGCGTTGATGCTTATGCTCTGAGAAGTGCCCTGGTGAATGTTCTGCGAGGTAGAGGTAGTGGCACCACCAGGAACCTGCTCGTCCACATCACCCAGTTCCCAGCCAACAAAAACATTGATGACATGCTGGGTCAGGTTATCGATGATGACCTTGATTTCGTTGGCCGCGAGTCTGATAATGGTGACCTTTGCGTACTCGAGGGCAACTGATACTCTCTCGTTGACTCCGGGCCAGCGGACGTTGGCTCTGCGGGCCAGAGCTACAGCACCAGGGGAAGTTACCAGATCGACGCCGGGCTGGTAGTTGTAGTCAAAGATGACGCAGGTGTTGTTCTGCTCTATGATGGTGAGAGCAAGGTCCTGGCTGCTGGTCTCTCGCTTCACGGCATTGCTAGAGTGTCTTTTTAACACGGTGTCTCTCTTGGTGAGTTGCTCGGAAAGACTTACGTGGACTTGTCGAGTGCGCCAGGGCTAGCAAAGACAGGAAGAGTCCCAAGGAAGAGCGAAGCGATGGTTGCTAATTTCATGATGACAAGAGGGGCAGTGTATGGAAGATAAGATATTATTGATTGTTGCAAGATGATGATGATGATGAGGATGATGATGGCGAGGATAGACATGAGAGGAAGCACTTTGCCCTCCTTATATGTGTTTTCAGTCTCACATGTCCTCAGAACCTTTTATATCGGCACTGACGGAAGTCTTGACCCACCAAAGGTCGGCAGTTGTATACGGGGACAAAAGATCCCAGGAGTAAGGATAGAATATCCACAATGACTGGCGATAGATATTTGCCGAGCTTGAGAAGACCAGAAGTCTTATGACTAGTGGGTGCAGCGTAAACCTTATTTGCAGGTATTTAACTGCGGTAAACGAAATTTGTAAATTGAGTTTAGGTTGCTCCTAGCTTTCGGGCCGTGCCTGCATGTAACGGAAAGATTATTAGTTATACTGCCTCTTAAGACCTACTAACTTAATCCAGTCTGGAGACTAGCTTTTTTCCTCGTAGCTAATTATTGTCTTAATAGTCTACCATACTTAAGAGTCTACTAATAAGAATACAAAGTTAAAGTAACTGCGTTTATTTATATGCAAGCTAGGCAAGTATGAATAGTCTTGCTGTTTACAGTTACAAAGAGGTATAGTGTCCTATCTAAGGCAAGAACCAGATGTACTATTTGCAGTTATGCTAGGTATTTGAAAAATTGCCATCGTACTAATGACCCAGCAGCGCCATAGACCAGTCCAGTGCCTGTTTCCTCCCGCTTACTCAGGGCAAGTCGAATCTTGGCCACCGTTGTTGCGGCAGCATCTGTAGAATGCGTCACCGCTAATATCGTTGCCCTGGCACTGTAATGAAATATTGCGTTAGTATCAGCTTTCACAGACAAATTGTTATAGGCTTACATAGTAGCCGGCAAACTTAATTCCGCCATCAGCAGGAAGGGAATCAGAAGCTTTATTAAGTTAGATAATATCATCGCGAAGTGGACATAGTTCTTACTGAGCTGGCCTCCAAGTCGGGGGCAGCAAGCCTGAGTTGCATCGTCGTTGGTAGGGCCATTGGTACGCTTCTGGCATGCGCAGAGACCGTGGCCTTTGGCCAGCGCTTGCCTGGGTGTCAGTTAGTGAGAGCTGTCGTGTTTTGTATATTGTGCTAGTGACATACGATGCAAGAGCGGCGACGGAGATCAGGATAAAATTGAACTTCATTTTCAGGTTGAGGCTCTTGAATAAAACAGTATGGGTAACTGGTAGGAGTGATGGTGTGAAAGACAGAGGTGTTAGGTGAAAGTCTCGAAAGGGGAACAAGCATCTACTTATATCATGAATGCAGTCTCATGGGAGGAAGCTTACAGGCCTCTGTATGTCTATTTTTCTCCTTACCGTCTTTTCAGATAGAAGTCCAAGGTCTTCTTCTACGCATCTCCACCATGCCCAAACTCTGAAGAATAATGCGTGATATTCCAACTGCCGAGTCTGGAACTTTTGCTTCAAGATCATGAGTCGTCCGAGTTCGAGAGCTCTGGCCCTTGCCACTGCTCACACTTGATGCCGTCCTTCCGGTATGATGCAGCTTGGGCTTTTCGTGTAGAGTTTCGTGTGGAGCGGTGGCAGCGCCTTTGAGTGTGATCAACATATTACAAGTGATGGACCCATCACTAACCGTCAAAATATGCCGAGCTGACAGAATATCCTGCGTAAAAAAATTACGCCTAAGATTTGTGGTTGTGTAATCGTCATCACCTGTTCCAATACTCTGGATAAATATGTAACCAGGTTATAAATTTGACTTTCAGCATAAATGTTACTTATACAAGTATGCTGTTCTGGAATTTGTCTCTGCTATCGGTCCGATAGACAGTTTGATAAACAGACTGGCTGTGCACGAGTTTCTCCACATATACTGTCAAGGTTTTATTTACAATTTTCGTTTCTTCTCGAATCACATTGCGAATTTACTAGCGGATACGAGGTTTCCACAGCACCCATGGCAATCACAGAACATCCAGCGTTGATCATAACTTTGACACGTGCGGCACATAGCCCGCGGAATTATGTACTTCCTAAAGACAGTAAGCGAGTATCCGTCTTTTTGTGAAGGGGGATAGAGAATTGAGCTTTTACTCCTTGGTCTAACAGAGTCTATAACAACGGCCTTGGTGGTGAAGGTACGTTATCGGAGGATTTCATTTGACTTTCAATAGTGAGGCGGTTGAAGGTTTGACTTATTGCTGATCGTTCTCATCTGGCGTGATTTCGGTTACCTCAAGTCTTGAGTGACTCGTGGTGAAACTTAGTTTACGGTCGGTAGCATATTCTATGGCACTTTCTCCCTGTTGGAAATTGTAGATGGTAATCAACAAGGGACGACTCTTCCGAGACTTTGAACTCTATACGACCAGACCATGAAGAAATTGTTGCTATTGGAGGGCTTTGGAGCCATAAGAATATACTTTTTGTCATTGACACTGATGCAGACAGAACTCATACGAGTCGCTTCGCTTACACCGCACTCGGCCGGCATTCCGTTTCTCATCCTCGGCATATAAAGTCTTTCTAAACTTGTGAGAGTTTGCACAGAGTAGAACAGCTATATAAGACCCAATTGTGCTCAAGTGACAGTTCTCCTCCAACTCATCTACAAACCGAGCAACACTCTGCATATCTAACTATAGTCATACCAAGCCTCACCACCACCAACATGCGCGCCGTCTCAGTCTTTGGCATTCTCGCCACTATCATCTCGTACGTGCACACAATTTTGTTGTTTTCCATGCCCTGACTTCAGCCAGTCTTGCCGCTGCCGATCCTCATGGAGCCTGTGGCTGTCAGATCAACACTGATGGCGCCCTCGATGATGACACCACCAAAACCTGCTGCGATCGATTTGGAGGAACTACCACCTTCCTCACTACCTCCAAGAAGGTCCGCTTCTCTGGAAAATACGTAAGTCAACGAACTGATACGGCGCTGACTTTGACTGACTGGGTTTCTGTTAGTGTCTACACAACAAGATTGATGGGAACAGCTGGTACAATTGCTGCCGCCAGTTTTACCCCAATGGTGACTCTGCTTGCCCTTGGTAGACTGGAAATCAAGCCGATTGCCTATTCTGGCCTAATTCTGCACTACCCATGGATTTTCTCCAGCTTTGTCGGCATACAAGGCAGGGCATGGCAAGTTAGAAATGAAGGGAATCATGGGATAACTTGCAGTGGCTAGAGGGTTTACATATTAGGATAAACTAGATGTAGTCTTATATTCTCTCATTCTCATATGAAGACGGCTCCTATGAGTGTCAATTGACTACTATCCACAAACAACTCTCTACGCAGCATGATATATCGTCCAGGGGGTCTAAATTCGCTTAACATATTGACACTGCAGACAGCAAAAAGTAAACCCATAGCAGTCCCTCTGGCATAGCGCTATTTTTAAAGAAAATAAATTGCTAGCACCAAGTCGATGGGACAGCAACTGCGATTTGTTGAATTGGATGAAATTGTTAATGAATAAGTGACTCTGCTAATAATTGTTGCCGAGACTTGAGGCTTTTTTAAATCGATGTACATATATGCACATTTTCATGCTATGTTAATAGAAGGACGGCTGTCGGAGGTGATCATAATCTAAGATCGTTCTTTTTTAGCATACGATACCATCAAGACTTCCTAAAATGGAAGTGTCAATGCTATCATCATATCGACGCTGGTTGGCATTCTTATCGCACAAGGGCTTATCAGCTGTTGGTAGGGCATCGCCCCCTTATCAGCTCTTATCAACGGAAGTTGTGGATCTTGTTTCGAAAGGCTGTCTCACTGTATCCATACGGGTAGCGGTTTGATGCTCAACATGCACCAGCATTAGCAATCAACTTTTCAAAAGATGTGACAGTATAAAGATTATAAAGTTAATTCAATCAACATTCTCGTGCAAGCCACTCGAGCGATTTCACGAAATTACTTTTTTCCAGTCTTTTCACTTCATCAACCTTTCAATGACGTTTACGATTAAAAGATTCACTGCTTCAGCTCAGGCCCCAGAGGTTTTTGAGATTCCGAAGGCATATGGCATTGTTGTGATCGAGGGCGCTTCAAAGACTGCACTTCTCGATTCCGCCATCGGCGAGATTGAATCTCTGACTGGGGGTCAGAACTTTGGCCTTTTTGGTAAAAGCCGGACATTCCCGACCGAGCTCCTCATGAACGATCTGTTCATCGATCTCACCGAGCGTTTTCTCACGGATACATGCACTATCTACTATTCCGATCAGACGAAAGTTTCCATGGCTGAGCCTCAGGTGTCCCTCACATCTGCTCTTGTCTGCAAGTCTGGCTCATCTAGCTAGGGCCTCCGCCGCCAGGACGACGACTGTCACCATACCTTTCACCCTGCCAAGCGAGAGACAGACTTCGGGATCGCTTATGCAGCGACTGATATCACCAGGAACAACGGTGCTATTCGAGCTGTTATTGGCTCTGACATGTGGAAGGATTCCAGAGATCCTACAGATAAGGATGAAACCCTTATCGAATTGAAGAAGGGCGATGCAATCCTTCGGTAAGATTCCTACTTATAGCATAAGATTTTATTAAGGCATTTTACTGATTTATATAGCCTAGGCTTTGTTTTCTATGGTCAGATGGCTAATTTATCTAATGAGACTAGTATACTGCTTAATGCTTTCATTATGCCTAGATAGTGTCGCCAGGAAGAGAACCAGTACTTAGTTATTCCTTACGAATATGTAGAAACACTTCCCAATGACGTTCAGCGATTTCTGGGATACTAGATTAGTCTTCCATATGGTGGTACTGTTGAGCATATGGAGCCTCTTGACTTTCTTGCGGCCAAGGGCGATTGGACCAAGTACATCCCTGTTGATCTTATTTAGGAGGAGTGAAACATGTAGTTAGACACATTCAATGACAAGACTGTTAAAGGTGAACAGTTCTAATATCTCGTCTAGGTGACTTTGGGCCTTTATTGAACTTCGAAAGAGTTCACAATGCGCTTGTTGATCGTGGGCAAATTCACCTGGGCTTTATTACTCTTCTCGTCCTTCTGGAATCTTTGAGACTGGCCCGTAAACTGGGCAGTGACGTCTTCTGGCTTTACAGTATGTACGATCACTATGTGACTCTTGGCTGTTGAAGTTGTAACTATAACGATTGTAGATCCTCTTTAACAGTTGTATACAGTTTGCATGATTTGCATCTCTTCCATTAATTCATTTTTATTCTACTTGATACTGATAATTACGAAATCTGACAGTAATAAAAGAGATTAAGATCCGACTTATTTAAGCGCCAATAAAATGAGATAGAAGCATTATCTTTATGACCTTCTGCTCTCCAAGGATATCCTTCCAAAACTGCTGATCACTGGACATTCTGGCACACTGACGTCTGTCCCTTTCAGTGTATGAGGATTGTACACACTCTCCAATTGTCAATATAGCTATGTAGAGGCCCAACTTTTTGCAGATAGGATCACAGTTATTCATGAGACAGAAGGGTTTGAGAATCACCCATGCTGACTTACATATCTCTAAGTTTACGTCCATGTCCTCAATCTTGGTTGGAGGTCTCGAATTCAGCCGTAGACTTGGCTGGGGAGGCTACACCAGGAAAGGCAAATTGGATGGGTGCGGGATTCTCCTATGTCTGCCTCTATCATCACATTTCTGGCCAGAGTTTTAAATATCGCCGCATTACAGCCTCACACAAAGTGCCATGGTATTAGTCAGTGGTCGACTTGGAGCGATCTATGAACACAATTGGGCTTGATGGCGGGAGGCGCAATCATTGTAATCTTCTCTCTCGTCAATGGTTTCATTTCAACGTACCACTCTTTTATAGCAATTCGTGCGATGACTGGTGTGGGAGGTGGCATTCTAATGCCTAATGCTGTTGCTTTGATGATTGCAACACCTCCTGGGCCAGCCCGCAATACGACCCTCGCAGTCTTCGCAGCTTCACCACCTATCAGCGCTCTATTAGGCGCTTTACTCGCTGTAGTCTTCTTGCAGGAAACTGCGGAATGGAAATGGCTCTTCATCATCATGTAAGACCTGCCATTTTTTCGGTATCCGGTGAATACAAAAGCTGACGTGGATATCTTCACAGTGCCTCCCTGGAACTTATAGTGTTGATTGGTTTATTTGTTATACTCCCATCCGAGGAACCAGTTTATAAAGACGGCAGGATTGACTTCATCGGAATAGTTTTAGGAGTGTCTGGTCTTGTACTCCTCTCTTTTGCCTGAATGTAAGCACCTCCCCCTTCCAACTAGCCACGCCCGGAATCACTAACATGCCCTTATAGATAAGGCCCGGCTGTCGGCTGGGATACGTCGTATGTTATCGCGGTTTTGATCTTATCTGGGGTGTCACTAGCTCTCTTCGCCGTGTGGGAGAGCAAATATGCCTCTGAGCCTATCATGCCAGTCAAAATCTTCGCGGCACCAACCTTTACCGCCTTGATAATCGTTGTCCTTTTGGCATATATGTCAGGAGAAATCGCACTTTGGTACATGGTTGCATGGCAATAATTGATTCAAGACTGGACGGTCCTCAACATCGCGATCGGTTGGATTCCATACGGCGTTGGTGCATCATTCGCCGTGACTCTTGCGGCGTGGTTGATACCAAGGCTGGCAGCTCAGTACTTACTCGCGATTGGTATGGTGTCTTTAATGACATCACTGTTGCTGCTTGCTACTATACCAGAGCAACAAACATACTGTACCCAGACATTTCCTGGGATGTTGATTGGAAGCATCTGCACAGATTTTGTCTATGTCGCCGCCCAAATCATAGCAAGCAACAGTGTCGGAATCAAAAAGCAGGGGATTGCGGGGAGTCTTATCGGAACCCTGAATCTGTATGGTGACAGTCTTGGCCTAGGTTTTGCTGGAACCATTGAGACTCAGGTAGCCAGGCACACGGAGAGCGTAAGCCTACCTTATCGAGCAGCTTTCTTCTTCGGGGCAGGATTGACGTTGGTCGCCTTTGATCTGAATGCCGCTTTTGTGCGTGCCCATCGGGATTCCGGCTGTAAAAGAGAGTTAAATGAAGGCGCTAGTAATCATTGTCGCGAAGGGTAGATAACAAATGAATTTGGACAAGTACAAGTCTTGTAACAAAGGAAAGAATCGATATTATACTTGATTAAAAATCTGTCTATTCAGCATATGCCAGTATGGCCTGTTGCGATACATGATTCCATTGCGTGGAAAGCCATGAATATATAGTTATTTCTTTGGACTACAACATCCGGACACAGCTTGGTAGAAATTGCTGTTAAAGACACGTCTGGCAATCTATCGCAATTTTGATTGTAAGATCGGATCATATTGACCTTGCCAGTCACGGCGATGTAAGGCAATTACTTTCCATTTACAGGGAGGAATGCAGGGTAATATAGCTCTCTTCGCTATAACTCGTTAAGGGAGTAGCGCTGCTGGGACCGTAGCGCGAAAGACAATGAGTGTATTGTATGCTTGATCTATTTGTGGCAGATGTCGTGAAAGTTACTTCTCCTCTCGGTCCTTGGGGACATGAGCTCGCACTTCGATCTCGACTCGCATGTCATCAAGAGCCAAGCGAGGGACTCCCAAGGCTGTCCAGGTCGGCTGATGATTCGGGCAATATTTCTTAAGGCATCGAACCATTGTCTCAATCGCCTCGTTGTTGCAAGGCAGATGGTGCGACCTCAGGAAGAAAACATCCTCCCAACCGCGACTACCTGCGGCCTTTAAAGCGCATTCAACATTTTCAAATGCTTTCTCTATTTGTACCACAACATTCGGGTCGACTTTCTCGGTTTCTCGGTCCCAACCACCTAATAGCAATTAAGCAGCCTGACTTTCATTCCTAGGAGTAAATACTACCTTGCCCAGAGCATTCAATGATATCTCCTACCCGGACGGCTTGGCTATACCAAAGATCTTTCTTGGCGCGCTCGCCATAGCCCTCGTAGGATGTGTAGGTAAGGTGAGACATAATTGCAACAACGTGGTATGTAAATTTGTTAATACAGTTGAGCTTTGAGAGGAAGAGTGTAAAGTCAAGATAAAGAATTAGAGATAAAAAAAGCGAATACACTGAGTTAGGGATTTAATCTTGGATCTTGAAAAAAAGAAAAGACTTTAATAAAAGCCGAAGGATGACAAATACTATTGAAAAGGCTAACGTTAATAGACCAACTTTATTAGGACTAGTTTCAAACTCTAATAGGGCCTGCGCGCCTCAGGGTAGGTTATATCTCTGACAAGCAGTGAATAAAATTGATCAAGGCTGATGAAGACAGCGCTGGATTACTGACATTAATGCCACTGCAGTCACCTCAAAAACGTCCACGAAGCCTTCCCGGTTCTGACAAAGGCGTTTGACTTCACTTTCCCCTTGTTCTGCAATTGTGGCATTAAGTAGGTAAATTACTCCTTGATTTCCAGACGGAAGAAATTTTCTTTTGGTCAAGGTGATCACCCTAGTCGATGCGCTCTTGGTGTAATAGTGTTATCGCCGATGAAACGGTGTGAGCAGGTAATCGCGTTACGTGCCATGCTAGATCGCCTTGTGGTGGGTAATATATTTGTAATGAATCGAATATGATTAAAACTTATCATCGTGAGCCAATGCCACACATTGTATTATCGACATAAACCTCAGTGTTGGCTATAGAGTTTCTAGCAACCTAGAGGTCCAGGTGAGTTGACATGTACTGCAGAGGGTGACTGGCTAAATGAGAGGACGAGACGATCGTGTCTACCTAGGCTTAAATCCTCCAATCTCAGTCTCTCTCAGAAAGCCTGCTAGCCAATTATTTCCTGTCAAGCAGGTGGCGAAGTCACATGTGTCAGCTCTATGACCTAGTTCTGTGCCCCGTGGCTAGGTCATATTGAGTTGCATCTTGTAATGAAGCCCAGTGCGATAGCTACCCTTTCATTGGCGTCATAATGTAGACGAAGATCTATCAGATATAAGGCCATAGGAAACTTAGTATTTGGTATTAGTAAATGTCAAGAAGCCCAGTACTGCTAATAATAATTTAAATTAAGGGGACCATAGGAGGGGAAGGTAAATATAAAAGATATAGTACTTCTAAATCATCCTATTTTACCTAAAAGCTAGGTGCTATTCTGTAACCCCCATAATGGAACTTGACATAATTTTTGTTCAGTTACTTGGGTAGAAATGATACCGATACTGGGGGATCATGGAATCAGGCAGCTGGATGCTGGCTGCTGTATTGTTTCTGCAGACCAGGCACGTCCTGTAGACATCAAGGCTCGTGAGATCGTGCATGAACCCGCTGCCTTGATAAATGAACCCCAAGATAGGAAAAGTGACGACTAAGCTCCGTCTGGAAGGACCATGCAAAAGCACTGATGTCTACAGGACGTGCCTGGCTTGCAGAAACAATACAGTAGCCTCTCGTAAATGTTGCAGATGCATGGTCCCCCATAGAAGAAGATCAGTCGCTTGTAACAGGAATCCTGCGTAGGCGTGATTCAGCAGAATTGAATCATACCCCAGGTATTGATGAGGCGGTGCGGCGAGGCCTTGCTGATAGACAAGTCATAAGGTGACATCATGGCATGGCTTAGATGACACCCTATCCAGCACAACAACCCAGAAGAGGATCATCCAATAAAATCCCAATGATTCGTCGACCGCGAACGACTTTGTAGGTATCCCAATATCGGAAGTCGGTTTACTTCTGGATGAAAGGCAACAAAGATAGAGCTAATGGAACCAACAGAATAGTCATGTGGAGCCAACAGAGTGGCTATTCTCTCAGTCCCCCGAGCTCTTATCTTGTTACCTTTTATTCAGAAGCTCTTCCCTCCACTTCGACTACTCTACTACTTACTATCTGCTTCTTTGGTCTCCCTCTTTTGTGTCTCTGGCAATTTTCAATGTGAATTTCGTGCGCGTGGCGATCGTGAGTTTTGTGGCGGCCACAGATGCACTTATAGTGATCCTGGCCGCTACAAATGTTCTTACGCAAATGGTCGCGATGCTTGTCTTTCCGATCAGGCCTTCCACAACGGCATATATATAAAGCTCGAAGATGGATATTCTCCAAGTGCCGTTTGAGAGACCTAGCGTCTTTGTGCGTCCTGCAGGTTTTCCTGCCGCAATGGAACGGGTTTGAGACACCATGATCTGAAATAAGATGAGCTCTGCAGTGCATTAGCCTGATGCTCTGTTAACTTCAGAGTAGCACACATACAAGTGGGACTCAACGCAGTCGAGCAGTCTCCCGCAGATGTCGCAACAATTCGGGGACATTTTGGGAGCAGGGCTTGACCTTGTTGATTGTGATGTTTTTGTGATGCTCGAAAAGTTTGCCGATGAGCAGGATATCGGAGAATTGCTATTTGGCGGGAGAGGGTAAGATGACGGAGGAGATTGTTGACGTTGCGATAAAACAGATGGATTGATAGTGGAGTATTCGGAAGCATCGGGAAGTAAATTACACTCTTCTTGCGAGGTGGGAGGCGAGGTGATAGGTACGGTAATACGGGGCTCTAAACTCGGAAAAGAGTTGACTTGCTCATGGTATGCTGTACTTGAACTCCATACCTGGGTAGGGAATTCGACATTGTTATGATATCCATTGCCATTTTGAGACTGATCAAGATAAAAGTCCCAGTTTATATCGTCCTCATCACCTGGCAAGAGTGTGGAATCGTGGTTCCAGTACTCCGGCTTGAAATACCATAACTGATCGTCGACGGCGCTCGTCAATGGTTCTATGTAATGATCATCATAGCTTCCTCGAATGGTAGCAACGCCGAGACTACGCTCGACGTTGTCCTTCGATTGATCTAGAGCCTAAGTCAATTGGTGTCCCCAAGAGGGGACCTATTAGAAATGCTGGATATTGCTAGAGGCAGATAAAGTCAGCGGCACTCTGCCGACACTGGGACTGTCATACCTCGCTCAGAGCAACACTGAGACCAGCTCCGAGAGCCGCGACGACAGTATCGACAGTCTTGGTAGTAAAACCAACCGTCAGATGACTTATTTGTTTGTTTGAGAATTGATCCAAAGCCCCGTTGAAAGACGACCAGCCCGTGACACTCTGTTATACGTCATTATGGCACAAGAGTCAGGGCCAGTTTTCTGATTTGTTCGCCCGCCGTTATGTGGGTCTAACCCATTCTGGCGGCTGGTAACAATTTTCCATGCACTACTTTGTGAAAAGAAGCAACTCATGAAAAATATATATAATTAAAAATTTCTAAATTTAATAAATAATATCGCTTATCTATGGTATAGCAATTTTTATTTAACTTTACAGTAAGGAGAGTTTACAAAGAAAATTATTTAGTATATTAAAATTGTTACTAGCCCTCTTAGGCCAGTTTATATTGTAGTAAGACGTAAAACTTTATATTGATACGATTTATAAGGAGTGCTTGTTAGTAAGAGGGCATTCTAGTAGACATCTATACTTAGGAGTACTCTATCAATGGCTTTAAACAAATGCCCTCATCCAGTAATATTGGAAGATATTACCCATAAGCGCGCTGTACTTGTAATATAGAAGACGACTCTTGTCTTTCGTCATCTAACGGTAAAGCGAGGTAGTAAAGATTTCTCTGTACACGCCAACTTCGAATTATTATATTCGTTAATACCCGAGATCCAACGTACGCTTACTGAGGTTAATTGGATGCATTGGTGAACTGTGTTTCCAAAAGCCTGTAGTTGGACTGTGATCACACAATCAGTCGGAGCGGACAGCAAATGTCCTTATTGTCAATCCATCTTGACTACAAGACGGCGTTCAAAACAGCCCGGGAGCCGAAGTAGATCTCATGAGACTAGCGATCTGGTAAGATATGAAGACGACAACAATCTGCGGTTGGTGGGTCACAAGGATACTCAGGTTAAGTTACGCGGCCAAAGTGTTAGAGTCAGTAAAGTCAAGCATCAGGTTCAATAACACTTAGAAGGTATAGAATAAGTTATTACCGATATAATCAAGCGCGATGGTGAAGAGGGGGACTCGAAATATATGGTTTTTGCTATACCTAGAGAAAAGTGCCAGCTTCTTTCTACCAGGGTACCAGACACCAAAGCCTTAGGAGTCCTGAACATCCTTGAGGAGACCAAGCGGTAATTAACTCAAGAGCTACCGACGTATAAATTCTAAATTACTGTCCCTATATTCAACCGTCTTCCATTAACTCTATCAGACAATATCTGCCGTAGAGGAACTCCGCGGTCTCGGCACTTCCGCATCTGCTCAAATTCTCGACCTGATAATAACGGTTAGGCAAGGACTCAAACGCCAGTCCATATATCAGATTCAGAAGTTACTGCAAAGCATATAGCCTCAAGTGTTCAAAATCAAGTCATCGAACACAGCACTGATTGATAACATCTTCCAGCTCGGAGGTGATCCAATCAGGGTTATGGAAGTCGTAAAAGAGGCCCAAAGCTCGGTTGAGAGATGAAAGCAGAGCAGATGTTCCGACATCCTCGACTACAGGATATAAGCCGCTTTCTCTTAGTTGCTGTAGCAGGGGCGCAAATTATCCCTTGCATTCAACGCCAGGTCGAATGAGAAGGCTCAACCCTCGAAACCTGCTTCATCAACGGTAACAATGAAGAAGGAAGCTGAGCGCATGTGAAGATGGAATTCTATCCAAGAATGGGCTAACGGATCATGCGAAGCATCTTAGAAATCAGACTTTGGCGATCGGGACATGACCAAAGGGGTCAGAAGACCACTCATCGTGGTGACGTCTAGCGTTGCCGGGCTGGTAACCAAATTGCGAATCTCATATCGCGCAACAATCCAAGCTCAGCTGAGAAGTCTGCAAAAAAGTGTTAAGGGCAACATCCTCCTCTTGTGCATGCCTCACCGCGGATATTGTGTATTCAAATGGGCAACCTTTCTCCTCTGAGCCTTTGAGGATCACGATGCCTAAGGGCCATGCTGGGGTGAGTCTCATGCAACTTATATCGATATAGCCAGGAATACTGACACGACCAGTACCTAATTCACGATCTCATCTTTGAGCCTTGGCAGTGCAGTCAAGAGAGGCTGAAAAAAATGCTTACTTATTCAATGAAACGGCAGTACTATTGTAGGGAGATTCTGATTAGTGCAGAGGAAATGCGCCATATTTTCTTGTCTACATGCTCGAGTAGGGGACCTTTGCTTTTGCGCCTAACTAAGTTCCAAACACAGCCAATCCGGTAGAATTGTCATTTATTATCATTCGGTGTGCTGGACGGTACATGTGATTGGAGAAGCGGGCTTCATGCATGTGTTCCGCCAATAACGCACAGCTTACTCAATCAGGTATGCAAAGCAAATTGAACAACCAACATGGACATATAGAGAAGTGGGACTTCGTTGCTCATAGCATGAAAACCTCAATCACCATTCGGTATCCCCACGCAACCTGACTAAGCCCCACAATATGAAGGTGCCCAGCAGGATACCTCATAAGACTACACCATTTCGTTAGTCCTCATCAATTTAGGCAGCAATTCTATCTATGTATCTATCTATCCTTAGTAAATTTAGAATAGGCTCTGAGCATTGAAAATAGATTACGGACCCTTCTTCTCCCATTTAGGGATAATGCTTGAATTCCGTCACAGCTGCTGGGCAGCAATGCATCTGGGCATCGCTATGGTCTATTATCCCAAAAACAGACCCGGGCCTCGCTTAGTCCCTTACTTAGCCCACCTCCTACAACCTCGGCCCTCACTCAGCTTAAAGCGGCAGGAACTCAGCTCTAGGAATGAAAATAGATTTTAATGCGCTTAAAGTATATTGGCATTTTTACTAACACCAACCAGAAAGTGGAAACCCCAATTTGTTTTAAAGCACCAAGACCTGTTAATACCAGCCGCCATGCTTGCGGAAGTCAAATCCTATTTGGGTGATCAAATAACGGTCGTAAGAGTTTGATAGACACCTTGCCACCAGGAAGACGTGTCCATGAGGATAAAGAGAAGAAGCAACCACCAAAAGTTGAAGAATGGTCTAACTACGCAATTTTACTAATTGAGCATTCCAACGATGATGGGCAGTTTCAGCATAAATCACTTCGAATTCAATCACCATTTTTGAAGGAACTTTTGCGAGAGACCATCAAGCACCGTCCCGGTGAGAATTTTGAGACTGATATACTGGCCCTCTGTTTGCCAGTAAAGAGCTTCTTCCACTATATGAATGAGCTGAAAGAGCTGAAAGAGAAGGAAAATAGCCTTTCCAAGCAAGAAGACATGTCTTACCTGCAATGTCTCATATCCTGGATCGAGAATGAGTACCGAGAAACCAGTTCGGAACTCAGAAATCTGTCGTCTGGTGGAGCCATCACCTATAAACTGTAAGATAAATAGTAACGTTTCTTCCTCAAATCCAATCTAACGTGGGATAGGCTGTGGACTATCTTCAAACCAGGGGAGCTAGTTTATACTATTATGCAGGGCCAGCCTCGAATCCTCAAAATACATAGGACGAAGTACTACGAGGGCATGTTTCCATCATAAAAGCGCTTTCACATCGAGGTCGGTACATCGACACCGATGGCAATAAGCGCGGTCGTCGTGATTACACGGTATCAATCGACGAGTTCGACGGTTCGCAATTGATTGCAAACCTGAGGGCTGTCCGTTCGTCCCAGCATCCTAACAAAGAAGCAATCAAAGAAACACTTCTCAAACGGGGTAAAGACTTTTACAGTCTGCAGGACCGCCAACACCATCGTGTCTACAATGGCGTTGCTTTACAAAATGCAAAGAGCAGGGAATATCCTTTCGGAGTTCGTAGAGACATGGAGTATGGTTACGTGAGTAGTGTCACAGCCCTTCCTAAGTAGTATAACTAACATATGCTCAGGTTCATGGAAGAATTATTGTTGATGGTGAGTCTTTTGGTCGGTTCAACTCCCATGTACCACCGTGACTTGCTTCTAACCAGACTTGCAGGGTCTTCCAGACCGTCCAATCATTTTCGTATGCCATAGCCTTGGCGGACTTCTTGTCAAGTGGGTGTGCTTCTTTTCGCGCTATGACCCCAGATGCTGGAGAAAACTGACAATCACAGGCACTCACCACTTCCAGAGGTGACAGCACATTACGCACCGCTATCAGGATTTCAGAATGAGGCGTTGTTCAAGAGCAATTGGCGCCTAATTCACGGTCTGTATCCCAGTAAGTTTCCAGATACCAGGCTCGATGGGTCTTTAAGCCCTACAAGGCGATGGTGGTGTGATGAAGGTGCTGAGTCACGGTGGGCCTTGTGGCACATCCTTCGGATAATCTTTCTTGCTGATGCTGGGAATGAGACTGCTATAGGTAATTAGAACACAGCGAATTACGCTTTATACCATGGTTACTTTGTAAATCCACGCGCAAGGTATTGTTAACGCGACTCAAGATGTTGTTATGTGTAAACGCAAGTAAAATTAAGAATGATTTCTGTTACATGATAGTAGGCAACCCAGGCTCGGAGAACAACTCAATCTGCACCAAGTGACAATTTCTGTCCAAGCTCTTAACAAAACCAGTCACAGCACATGTTCTCAAGTCGTCATGGGCTCCGATGCTGGCTAATGGTGTACTGCTAACTAAAATGCAGTCCCCCTAAAAGATCTTAAGACTCTATGCAGGGCCTATAACCTACGTAGGAACCTTGCTTGAGTCACAGCCTTGACTTAATGCAATTCAGAACTGGTTGGATGCGTAGCTTTAGGGTAGGCAACTTGTGTAACCAGTAAAGCTAGTGGAACCCTTCTACCACCAATCAGCTTTGTCAAAAGTCTCCGCTCCGCCCCGCGGTGTGGATTTTCCATGGATTTCCCTTGGCAATACCCGCGGCAGAAATGAGAACCTTGATGGCCGCACCTGTGCGAAAAGACAGCAAAGAAAGTCAACACGCTACGCGCTTCAGCCCTGATCTACTTTTAGTAGGCATGAACCCTCAAAGTATAAGTGACAAGAGCCAGCACCGCGCCTGCGACCCATGCAGTATGTTTCCCCTCTCTTCCCCTCTTTTCTTTATGCTCATCAGCTGATGACGTGTTTCAAAAACAGGGAAGCGAAAAGTTCGATGTTCTCGCCATACTCCTTTGTGCGAACGATGTTCTCACTTTGCTTTGACGTGCGAATACTCGCCTATGAGAACTATAGGCCGGCCTAGGAGAGGACAGCCCCTGGGGTATAGGTCGAATGGCGTGGCGAGTACGAGTGCGGCGTCAATGTCGCCCGAGGTTATGGATACGGGGAATTTTGCTGGCATCATGGAACAGTTTCTTGATGACTTCGGGTCGCCGTTGCCCTCTTTCAATATGGACTTTTCGACGGATCAAGACAATAGCCAAGGACAGGAACCAGTGTCGCCGGATTTGTTCAACAGCACAGCTATCCAACAGGACCAGAACGAGGTATTTCCAGGAGCTATAGGTAGGGAAAGGCCTATGGATACGACAACGCCGTCTCAAAACACTGAGAGCGCGACCACTCCTGGGCCGTCTTCACAGAAGTGCTCCTGTATTGAGTTGGTGAATCAGCATTTCTCAGATATCGAGAGCTCACTCGAGACGTTCCAGACTCTCAAAGTCCTGAAGCAATCTTTGGCATCAGCCAAGACTATTCTGGAGTGCACTATCTGCTTTCAATCAATCAAGAGCCCGCGTACATCACGGAACGTGTACTTGCTGGGATCTCTACTATCTAGTATTGGCTCATCATACGGCGACTTTTTCTATGTGCAGAAGCAGAGAACGGCCGTGTCATCAACTTCTGGTACACCTGTCCGCCTTGTTGTCGGTCAGCAGCCTGATGGTCGAGACATGGTTGAGCTTTCACTCGAAGGACCGAGCTACATCGCCTTTCTCCAAGCAAGTCTCAAAGGAGAGTTGGATTGCCTTGTGAAATTGGGCGATGGACTTGCAGCAAGACAGAGCCAACTTCACACCGAAGGACATGAGAATTGCGAAACGGGGACAAGCTGTTCAAACACAGAGTCGCTGCCGACTACGAAGCATCCAACTGAGGTGTGTCCGAAGGAAGTGGACATGACAACTGCATGCGCATGTTTTCGGACTGTTGATCAGGTTCGGGCAGCTATAGCAGAGGCGCAACGGATCATATCAGCGTAATGAGCCGGATATCTACGATTATGACTTATGATGCCTAACAAGCTGTTCACAATATACCCATTGCTTGTTTGCCCCAACATCTCTTTTGCCTCTGCAAATGATCTTGGTTACTCAATGACGTAGACGACATCATTTTCTGTATATCGCACAAATGACTGATCTCTCCCCGTGACCGCCGTTTCACAGTCTAAAACGGTAAGACTAGCGAAAATGACGGAAATCGCGGCGCGGAAACGGAGCGCGGAGACTTTTAGCGACAGTGGAGCCATCCGCGGAACACCAACAAACAGGTTCACACGACTCACGATGTTTTGTGTATTTATTAGAAATGGGATTCTTTTCAGTTTCAGGCTTTCTATCTTCACGCCTCTTATTCCTTTTTATTACTCCCCTATTAGAATTATACTTTTGCTGAAACAATGGGTGCATCTTGTTGCGGATCCAAGGCTGGGCATGTAAGTGCCAGTGTGGATGAACATGGCCTTGCACGTACCGATCATGGAGGCGAGTCTTCTACGGTTGAGCATGATGATAATAACGGAAGCGGCCATGACCATGACCATGGTAACGACAATCATGGCCATCAACACGGAGGATGCTGCGATGATCACACCGATGCTTCTAGCATCACCTCCCAAGCCTCGACTTGCTGCGGTAGCGAAGAACATTGCAGCGGTGAGTCCTCCACTCAAGAGATTTGAGCCTTCCTACCAAGCTTCTAACGTAAATACTCTTCGCAGAAAAGTGCATCTATGCTATCGCTGCTCTCGAATGCAAGAAGGCTTGTGATGACGATCCAGACCACGAAGGTAACTTCACAACCCTTTCGTCTTCGCAGGACATCTAACAGAAGAAGGCTCCCAGGACCAACCCCACGAACATGATCATGGACTTCATAAAACCGACACAGCCTGCGGTACCCATCTCGAAGCTGCATTCGACCAGTATAGCAGCTACCTCGAACAAATTCGCTGCATCTGCCGAAGCGCCATCGAACAGGGAATGACATCCCTCGAGGCATGCTGTATGAGCACTCGATCGAACTCGAACAAGCGCAAGCATAAACACGGAAGCAAACATGAGAAGAAGAAGCCTGCCTCAATCATCCCAGCTTTCAAGCCGTCTGGAACCGCTAATAAACCACTCGACGTTGAGAATGCCGCTTCCATGGAGACAATTGGCTTCTTGGTCAGCGGCATGGACTGCACTTCTTGCGCCGACAAGTTGCTCCGTATCTTTGGCAGCATGACTGGTGTTTCCAATGCCCAAGTCAACTTTGTGATGGGCAAAGGAGAATTCGACGTTGACGGCTCTATCACCAATGCCGAAGAGGTCCTGAGCTTCGTATCTGGTGCAAGTGGCTTCACGCTCAGCAAGATCATCGGCGGGAACTACTTTCTCGATGTCTTGGCTACGCCGGCACAGAGCAAGGAGCTTGTTGATAACCCGCCTCGAGGCGTCACGGATGTACAGTCTCTTGACAAGAAGACAGTCCGCCTCTCATATGAACCAACTACCATAGGAGCCCGAGACCTGATGGAGCATGTCAAGGACCAGTGCAATGGTTTAGCTGAACCTCGAGGAGATCCTCAACTAGAGAACAGTCGTCGCCGTCTCTGGGATCAACTTACCAAGACTCTCCTTGCCGCTGCACTCACCATCCCCGTCGCAGTGGTCTCATGGAGCGAGAATCTAGTCGACAAGAAAACAGAAGGAATTGTGTCCTTGATCCTCGGTACGCTTGTCCAATGCATCGCTATCCCCGAGTTCTATCGTCCAGCCCTCGCTGCTCTTTGGTACAGTCGAACTGTTGAGATGGACATGCTTGTCGTCATAAGCATCACCGCCGCCTACGTTTACTCCGTCGTTGCTTTCAGCTTCGAGATGGCGGGTAAACCACTTGATGAAGGGCAGTTCTTTGAGACTAGCACCATGCTCATCACGCTTATCCTCGTCGGTCGCCTCATCGCTGCTTTTGCGCGAGTCCAAGCTGTTTCTGCTGTATCTCTCCGGTCAAAGCAGAACAATATTGCTGTGCTCGTCGAGAAGGAAGGTGACCGTGAGATTGATGCTCGTCTGCTCCAGTATGGAGACGTGTTCAAGGTTCTGCCTCATTCTCGAGTACCTACAGATGGCATCGTCATCTCTGGCAAGACTGAAGTTGATGAGTCCATGCTTACTGGAGAGACACTGCCTATTGTCAAGGAAAAGGGTAGTGACTTGATCGCTGGTACTGTGAATGGTGACGGCACTGTCACTGTTCAATTGACGCGTCTTCCTGGCAAGAACACAGTCACCGATATTGCTCAACTTGTTGAAGAGGCTGCCAAGTCACGACCTGAGATCCAAGATCTTGCGAACAAAGTTGCTGGGTGGTTCGTTCCCGCCATGGCTACTGTAGCGATTCTAGTTCTTGTAATTTGGATCGCATGCGGGATTGAGGTTCTAGACTACAGCGCTGGGAAAAGTGTTGGTAATGCCATCACTTACGCCGTAGCTACTCTCGCCGTCGCGTGTCCTTGTGCCCTTGGTCTTGCAGTCCCTATGGTTCTCGTTGTCGCTGGTGGTATCGCCGCTAGAGGCGGTGTTATAATCAAGTCTGCTGATACCACTGAAGGTGCTCGCAAGACTACTGATGTTGTCTTTGACAAGACTGGAACCATCACTGAGGCTGAGCTTGCTGTTACCGAGCAGCTCAACCTTCATGGAGATATGGCAGAGAACCTTGCTTTAGCCAAGGCTCTTGTTTCCGGAGGAAAGCATCCTGTCTCGGCCGCTGTTGAGAAACATCTTGATGGACAGTCTATCAAGGTCATGTCAGAAGTGGTCAATGTCCAAGTCGTCCCAGGTGCTGGCGTGGAAGCTGACTACCAGGGCTCTACTCTCAAAGCTGGCAACTCTCGTTGGACTCAAGCCGGCAACTTAGATGATGTATCTCGTCTTCAGCATGGAGGCCTCACTACACTTGTCGTCACTCGCGACTCTGTCCCTCTCATCGTCTTTGGCCTCTCAGCTCAAATCCGCCCCGAGGCAGTCCGAGTCATCTCTGATCTCAAGTCTCGCAACATCAACGTTCATCTCGTCTCGGGCGACCAGATCAAAGCTGTTCAAGCCGTCGCAGCATCCGTTGGTATTCCAGCTGAGAACGTGGTCGGTGAGCGTACTCCGCCTGAGAAACGAGACTACGTTGCTTCTATGATGGATCAAGGAAAGCGAGTTCTTTTCTGTGGTGATGGTACCAACGATGCTATTGCTGTAGCTCAAGCCCACGTCGGAGCACAAATGGGAGGCGGTTTGACCAGCAGCGATGTGACCCAAGGCGCAGCAGATGTTGTTCTCCTGAATGGCCTGGAAGGTATTCCATTCCTCCTTGATATCAGCAAAGTCTCGTTCCAACGCATGTACTTCAACTTCGTCTGGTCTGCGGTCTATAACATTTTGGCGATAACAATGGCTAGTGGTGCTTGGGTTGAGTTCCGGATTCCCCCTCGATATGCTGGCTTGGGAGAGATGGTCAGCGTGGTGCCTGTTATTCTGGCTGCCAACTCTATGTTCTTTGCAAGGTACTTTAAGTTGAAGGAATGATGGCGGTTTATCTTTGGAGTGATGGACTCTGTCGATAGGAGTTCGCGAGTGACACGGTCCGGCCCAGGCTAGCAATAGACTTGAAGGATCATCAGCCGTATGTGCCGAGACCCGAACCGGTGCTAGCAATGGTCTCTTCCCCTCACTTAGAAACAAGGTCTCCACTAGATTAAAGCGCGATTTGAAACTTTTGTTCGCCTTTACTACCGATCGACAGCTGATATTTATCAGCGGGCCCAACCACGAGATGTCTGTTATCAGGCTCTTCAGGGAAGGCGGGGACTGTACATGAACGGACAGCCCGTTGTCTCCTTCACTTGCCGCCGTCTGGTTTAGCGAGGCAACGCAGTCGCACACCAGCCCTGTAACGCCTCTCAATCGAGTAGTGGGGACGTTCCTGTTTTCGTGACGATTGGTGTTCTGACGTATTGCTTCCAGCACTATCGCCACTTTGGCGCTGTTGCTGCCGTTGCCCCTGCCCCTGCCTTTCAAGTGTTGCCTCGGTTTCTTGATATTGGCCTTGCTGAGTTACGGCAATTGTCCCGTTATCGGGTGCGGGGGAGCTGGACGAGGGACGTGACAGAGAGTTAGTGTTGCTAGCGCTGGCGGTAGTCCTGACGTTCTCGGACTCTGAACAAGGGAGAAACGCTTCGGCTGTGTCTGGACACTCATCCACTTTGGAAGAGGCCATGGAGGTACTTCGCCAGTCGGGCTCCGAATCAATGATCATAGGGAAACAGTCCGCAGATAGCGGTGGAGCAAAAGCAATTTGTTCTTTTGAGGAGCCAGGCGAAATAGTTATTAAATTGTGGTTAAAATTCGACTCTTTCGACACTTGGGTAGCCTCTGTTGCGTTAGGCCACGGAGCGCCCGGCCTGAGAGTTTCTAAAACAACATGGTTGTTAGTGGTGAGTGCTTTAAGTGAAGCGGCCAACTCCCTACGACTTTTCTGGCGACGAGGTAAGAGGGGATGTTAGGATGGAATTTCGGACATCTTTGGTCTGTGCGTGAGCATGATATGTGTTGCAGGATGCTGTATTTATGGCTCTCGTAAAAGATGGTGCTACACGAGAAGGGGCTTTGAGCTTGAAATATATATACAATTCTCGGCTTTAAATTTAGACCAGATCTACTCTCTGACTCCTTGTCCCTGTAACCCCCTTGCATTATTCCGTTTTATCGAGGCCGTTAGTTCTCGCCATGACATGGGGTTATGGCTGGTTAATGTAAAGGGCTCGGGAATACCGCTAGCTTGAATGTGTTATTTGGCTGTTAAACAACACAAAAGTTCCATGCATAGCGCCGTCTGTTTAGAGTTCAGTAGTTTTACCTAGACCCACAGAAATAGGCTATCCTATCATAAAAGAGGGGGAAAAAGAGAAAGAAATAAGCAAGGGACAAAAATATAACTTATTATATTTAATATACTGATAGAATTATAACTACTTATAGG
>PVQB02000624.1:0-15552 GCA_002980475.2 Fusarium beomiforme | reverse complement strand
CACCAGCACCAAAGCCGCCACCACCAGCACCAGAAACGAAAGCTGAAGAAAACCCATGGGATAAGCCAAAAGATAGAACAGATGGAATAGAAGATGACGGTGGTTGGGGTTTCAGTACCAAGAAGGAGAAGAAGAAAGAGTCTACGCTCTGGGGCGCTGAAGCAGACGAAGAACCGAAAGATGCTGGCGATCCCTGGGGTTGGAGTGGCCAAAAAAAAAAGGGCAAAGCTGGTGGCATCCTAGAAGAACTTGCCCTCGATTCTGAACCTGCACCACCCAACGGAAAAAAGGATATCTGGGATACTTGGGGAATATCCAAAAAGGACCGGGCGAAGAAGAAGGGAATCATGGAAGAAGTTGCATTGGCAGCTGCACCCGATCCCCCTTCCATGGAAGATCAGTGGGGTGGCTGGTCTGGAAAAAAGGAACATACACAGAGTTCACTTTGGGGAGCTCAAGATTCAATACCCGCACCCGCCCCTGATCCCCCTTCGTTTGAAGACAAAGATGGCGACGACTTTTGGAGTACTTTTGGTACTGGAAAGGCAAAACCCCCCGTAGAGGAGACGGCTGGATGGGGATCCTGGGGTGTAGGAAAGAAAGGTGAGGATGAAACAAGTGAGTCAAATTTCTTTAAAGCTCATCAAATCCCAGAGCTGCCTAAAGCAGAAGACGACGGTTGGGATCTATGGGGAACAGGTAAGAAGAAGAAGAAAGCTGGCGACTTGATTCAAATAGAGGATGATATACCTCCTCCCGCCCCTGATCCCGTTGAGGCTGTTGGCACCGACGACTTCCTCGATTCTTGGGGCTTTGGCAAAAAGCCCAAGAAGCCGGCCGCCGATCCGTTCGATTTCAAAACTTCCCGGGCCGATGATCCTAACGATGCTTTTTGGGGCTCAACAGACAACAAGAAGCCTAGCGCGCACGATTTTCTTATCGATGCTACTGGTAAGCTAAACTATGACGATATTGGGAAAGGGGTGAGAAGCAAGACTGTCGATGATAAGAACGTTAGCTGTAGTTGTCGTTGATCACCCATGGCGAAAACGTCGAAAGATGGAAATACAGCTTGTCTGACCTCCCTCCCCCCACCGTCAACCTCCACCTTCATAGAACTTACTGAACCGATGGACTTAATAGGAGACCCAGGGCGAGCTGCCAGAGAAGCTGAAGAGCAAGCTGCTCGTGAAGCTGAGGATGCCGAAGCCGCTCGCGAAGACGAGGAGATTACCAGTCTCTTGGACAAGAGAGCGAAACGGGGAGGGAGGCTCCTCAAGACGGATCGAGAACGTCTTGCTCTTCTCGAAGGCAACGCCGCCAGAAGAGCTGAAGCTCGCGCTGCTCGCGAGGCAGAGGCAGCAGCGGCCGCTGAAGCAGCACAAGCCGCCGCTGACGCCCAAGCAGCTGCCGAAGCCGAAGCCGCCGCTTTACAAGCTGCCGAAGACGCTGAAGCAGCGAAGGAGAATGAGGAGATTGCGACACTGACAGCGAAAAAGCAGAAACGTGGAGGAAAGTTGCTGAAGAAGGATCAAGAACGCCTGACGATGCTCGAAGGGAATGTCACAAGAAGAGCTGAAGCTCAAGCTGCTCGCGAAGCCAAGGCCGCCGAGCTTGCTGTAGAAGCCCCTCCTACCGAAGCTCCTCCCCAAGAGATAACTGACGATGGTACTGCAACCCAAAAAGTTGCAGAAGCCGATACTGCACTGGCCGCTGAAATCGCACAGGAAGAGGCAGAAATGGAAAGCCTGAAGTCGAAGAAGGCGAAGAAAGGAAAGCTTTTAAAGAAGGAGCAAGAACGACTGAATCTCCTAATTGATAACGCGGCGAAACGAGCTGAGGAGCAAGCAGCTAAAGAAGCGGAAGAACAGGCGGCGAAGGAAGCAGCCGAAGCCGAGGCCGCCGCCCAAGCCGCTGCAGATGCCGAGGCTGTAGTTCAAGCCGCCGCAGATGCTGAAGCTGAGGTAGCTGCAAAGGAAGAGGAGGAAATGGCAGCCTTAAAGGCCAAGAAAGCAAAAAAGGTCAAGCTAACAAAGACCGAAACGGCTCGATTAATGACCCTAGTTGGTAACTCAGTCAAGCGAGCGCAGGAAAAATCTGCCAAAGACGCTGAGGAAGCAGCCGCGGTGCAGGCTTCTAAGGAAGCCGAGGAAACCGCAGCTCGTGAAGCAGAGGCGAAGGCAGCTCGTGAGGCTGAAGAGGCTGCAGCCCGTGAGGCAGAGGCAGCAGTTGCTGCTGAAGAAGAAAAAGAACTTGCAGATCTTACCGCTAAGAAAATCAAACGAGGCGGCAATCTCATCAAGAAAAAAGATGTAGAGCGTTTCGATGTTCTTACCCAAAGGGCTGCTGAACGAGCAGCCAAGCAAGCTCAAGAAGCCGCCGCTGCAGAAGCTAAAGGCGACCCAGCAGAACCCACTCCAGGGAATGGAGAGGAAGTGGTCGAAACACAAGTTGAGCCAGAGCCTGAGGAACCACTCGTAGATATAGATACTATGTCTGCCAACCCTGAACCCGCACCAGATCCCGACGCATCTATAATTGCAGAGGAAGAAGCTGAGGTGGCCAGCCTGGAAGCGAAGAAGGCAAGGAAGGGCAAGCTTGGCAAAAAGGATACAGAGCGGTATAGCCTCCTCATGGAAAACGTCGCAAAACGACAAGCTGCCAAGGAGGCTGAAGAAGCCGCTGTTGCTGCTGCGGCTGCTGCGGCTGCTGAAGCCGAAGAACAGGCTGCAATGGAAGCAGAGGAGGCTGCCGCTGCCGCTGCAGCAGAAGCAGATGCTATAACAGCAAGTGGCGCTGAAGCTATCCTGATCGCCGATGAAGAGGCAGAGCTTGCTACTCTTACTGCTAAGAAGGCCAAAAGAGGAAAGCTTGTTAAGAAAGATGCCGATCGTTTTAATATTCTGACAGAAAATGCCGCGCAACGACAGGCTGCCAAGGAAGCTGCAGTTGCAGAGGCTGAGGAGCAGGCTGCAAAGGAGGCAGAAGCAGCCGCATCCGCTGCAGCCACAGAAGCAGCTGAAGTAGAAGCAGCAGCAATACGGGATGCAGAGGCAGCAGCCATTGCTGAGGAAGAAGCCGAATTAGCTGCACTGACTACTAAGAAAGCCAAGAAGGGTAAGCTTTTGAGGAAAGATGCTGATCGATTTGCCGTTTTATCTGAAAATGCAGAGAGGAGGGCTCAAGAAGCAGCCCAGGCTATCGAGCAACCCGAAGACCATACCCCTGAACCTGAGGCGGAAGCTGAAGAACCTTCTCTTGAGCCAGTGGCGGATGAGGTCCCTGCTGAAGTTGCTGACCCCGATGCCATTGCAGCCGTGGAAGCAGAAGCCGCTGCAATCGCCGAAGAGGAATCTGAACTTGCGGCTTTAGTTGCCAAGAAGGAGAGGAAGGGCAAGCTTGGTAAGAAAGATACTGACCGCTTTAACCTACTTGCTGCCAATAGCACAGCACGGGCGGAGAAGGCGGCTCAGGAGGAGGCTGCCGCTCAAGTTGCCGCTGAGGCCGAAGCAGTTGCGCAAGCCGAAGCTGAACAGGCAGCCGCAGCCGAAGCTGCCGCCCTTGAAGAGGCTGCTGCTAGAGAAGCTGCAGAAGCAGAGAATGCACTTATTGCTGAAGAGGAGGAAGAGCTAGCTGCTCTTATTGCTAAGAAAAACAAAAAGGGCAAGCTTGGTAAAAAGGATGGTGATCGATTTGCTATCTTGACAGAGAATGCAACTCAGAGAGCTGAGAAAGCTGCCGAAGCCGCTGCGGCGGAAATTGTGGAAGAGATAGTTCCAGAAGTCGAAGACCTCCCGGACGAAGACCCTGCTGACGCTGACGCTGATGCTGAAGCAGCCGAGGCTGCCGCTATTGAAGCTGAAGCAGCTGCTATTGCAGCTACTATTGCAGCCGAAGAAGAAGAGGAGCTAGCCGCCTTGACTGCTAAGAAAGACAAAAAGGGCAAGCTGGGTAAAAAGGATAGTGATCGATTTGCTCTCCTTACCGAGAACGTCGCTCAAAGAGCTGAAAAGGCAGCACAGGCCCAAGTTGCTAAGGAAGATGAGGATGCAGCTGCTGCCGAGCCTGAGGATGTCAATCATCCTCCAGCCGATATTGAGGATGAACCACCATTCGAAAATGCCCCAGAGCCACCAGCGATAGAAGAGGAAGCCTCCCCTGATGAAGATGATACTGCAGCTGCAGAGGCTACTGCCTTGATTGCTGCAGAGGAACAAGAAATGGCGGACCTAGAGGCAAAGAAGGCAAGGAAAGGCAAGCTAAGCAAGAGGGACACAGAGCGATATACCCTTCTTACTGAGACTGCTGCCAAGAGAGCTGAAGAACAAGCAGTCAAAGAAGCTGAACTCGCTGCTGCTGCTGCTGAACTCGCTGCTACTGAAGCCGCTGAAGCCGAGGCCGCCGAAGCCGAAGCTGCCGCTGCAGCTGGAGAGATGGCAAGAGAAGCTGCTGAAGCTGAGGCCGCGGCAGCAATTATTCAAGAGGAAGAAGAGCTGGCTGCCCTGGAAGCAAAGAAACAGAGAAAAGGAAGATTGGGACGCAAAGATACAGATCGTTTGAACTATCTACTTGAGAATAAGGCTGCAAGGGATGCTCAAGTTGCTAAAGAACAAGCTGTAAAGGAAGCTGAAGAGAAAGCAGCCCAAGAAGCTGAAGAAGTTGCTGCTGCTGAAGCTGCTGCCGCTGCCGCCGAGGCTGAAGAGATAGCTGCAAGAGAGGCCGCCGAGGCCGCCGAGGCCGAAGAATTGGCCACTTTAACAGCCAAGAAGACTAGGAAAGGCAAACTGGGGCGCAAGGATACAGAACGTTTTGAACAGTTGACCTTGAATGCTGCAAAACGAGCTGAGGAACAAGCGGCCCGTAAGGCTGAAGCTGAGGCTGAAGCTGGGGATGTTGCTGAGGGAGCCCCAGCTGAAGAACTTCTCGCTGAAGAAGAGCCCGAGAAACCAACCCCAGAAACTGAAGACTCTGCCAAAGAAGCCCCTGAAGAAGTAGAACCTGATGTTGACGACGCAGCCGCTGCTGAGGCCGCCGCTATAGCCGCAGAGGAAGAGGAAGAACTTGCTTCACTTGAAGCTAAGAAGGAACGCAAAGGACGACTCGGAAACAAAGATACACAAAGGTTTAACTTTTTGTCTGAAAACATCTCAAGACGAGCCGAAGAAAAGGCTGCAAAAGACAACGCCGCCGCAGCTGCCCAAGCCATGCTCGAGGCTAGCCCAGAAGAGGCCGCTGAAGAGGAAAAAGAAGATGTCACTGGTCAAGAAGATGCGGAGGCTGCCGCTATCGAAGCTGAAGCAGCTGCTATTGCAGCTACTATTGCAGCCGAAGAAGAAGATGAGCTTGCTGCCCTTACTGCTAAGAAGGCGCGAAAGGGCAAGCTTGGTAGAAAGGATACAGAACGTTTCGATATCTTAACACAAAATGCAGCTAGACGCGCGGAAGAAAGGGCGATCAATGAGGCCGAAGGTGAAGATGAGGCAGAGGAACGAATCCCCGAGGATGGCGAAGACTTTGCTGAACCGGAACCTGAAGAGAACCCTAAAGCAGAAGAAGGAGCCGCTAAAGAAGCAGCTGAAGCTGAGGCTCGGGCTATTGCTGCAGAAGAAGAGGCAGAAATTGCAGCGCTGAACAAAAGAAAGGCTAAGAAGGGTAGACTTGGCCGCTCTGATACCGAGCGGTTGAACATTCTTATGGAGAATGCTGCAAAGCGTGCCGAAGCTCAGGTGGCTACAGAAGCTGAAGAGGCTTCAGAAGATGTTCCCCCAGCCGAGGAGGAGGAAGATGATGAATTTGTTGATGCTGAAGATGGCGAGGGCGAGTTCGTCGAGGAGCCGGGACCTGAAGCTGAGGAACCTCGTGAACCTGAGGAAGATGACTTGGCTGCCGCTGAAGCTGCGGCAGCAGATTCTGCAGCGCAGGCTGCCATCATTGCAGAAGAAGAGGCTGAGTTAGCAACATTGACGAAGAAAAAGCTTAAGAAGGGAAAACTGGGTCGCAAGGATACAGAGAGATTCCAAGTCCTGTCAGAAAATGTTGCCAAGCGTGCTCAAGAAGCAGCTGCGGACGTCGAAGCAGAGCCACCAGAACCAGAACCAGAAGTTGAGCAACAGTCAGAACCTGAGGCTGTTGATCTCGAGCCTGAAGATGATGGTTTGAAAGAGATTGAAGAGGCTGAGGCAGCGGCAATCGCCGAGGAAGAGATAGAACTGGCAGCTCTGATCAAAAAGAAAGCAAAGAAAGGGAAACTTGGTCGGAAGGATACTGAGAGATTTATTACTTTGTCTGAGAATGTTGCTCGACGTGAAGAGGAGCGAGCTGCGAAGGAAGCAGAAGCTGCTGCTGAGGCCGAAACTGAAGCAGCTCAAGAGGAGCCCGAACATGCAGTCGTCGAAGAGGACAAAGAAGAAGATGGCGAACAAGAAGAGCAGGAAGAGCAGGAAGAGCAGGAAGAGCAGGAAGAGCAGGAAGAGCAGGAAGAGCAGGAAGAGCAGGAAGAGGAGGAAGAGGAGGAGGAGGAGGAGGAAGATGGGAAAGGGGAAGACCATGAGCAAGAACCTGCTGGGGCGGAAGACGAAGAGGCTGCAGCTCGGGAAGCTGAAGAGGCAGCTATTGCAAAGGAAGAGGAGGACGAGCTCGAGGCCCTTAAAGCCAAGAAAGCAAGAAAGGGCAGACTGGGTAGAAAAGATACTGAACGCTTCACTTTCTTAGAGGAGAATCTAGCAAGACGCGAAGAACAACGCGCTGTTGTTGAGGCTGCTAAGGCTGCTGAAGCTGAACACCTTGAAGAGGACGAGGAAGAAGAGCCTGAGGTAGATGATGGAGAAAGAACTGCCGAAGAAGAGCTGGCAGCCAGAGAAGCAGAAGAAGCCGCAGCTCGAGAGGCCGAAGAGGCAGTTATCGCTAAGGAGGAGAATGAGCTTGAGTCCCTTAAAGCCAAGAAGTCGCGAAAGGGCAGGCTAGGCAGAAAAGACACTGAACGGCTTCGAGTTTTGGAAGAAAACGCAGTGAGACGCGCTGAAGAACGCGCTGCTCAGGAGGCGGTAGCTGGCGGTGAAGATCCGGAAGCCGAGGAGGATGAAGAGGATGAGGCGGCGGAGGAGAACGAGGAGGTGGAAGAGGAGGAGGTGGGAGAGGAGGAGGTGGAAGAGGAGGGTGATGAGGAGGGCAAAGAGGAAGATGATGCTGCGGCTGAAGAGGCAGCCGTTCGAGAAGCGGAAGAAGCAGCAGCCCGAGAGGTAGCCGAAGAATTGGAAGAGCTTGACTCCCTTCAGTTCAAGAAAGCGAGAAAAGGCAGACTGGGCAGAAAGGATACAGAACGACTCAAAGTCCTAGAAGAGAACGCTGCCCGCCGTGCTGAAGAACTCGCAGCCAAAAACAAAGCTGCCGCAGCAGCAGCAGAAGAGGAGGAGGAAGAAGACGATGGGGATGAGAATGATGATGATGTTGCGGTTAAAGATAGTAATCCGCCTGAAGAAGAAGAAAAGACAGAGGCCGAAGCTGAGGAGGACGAGGAAGATGAAAAACCAGGCCAAGTCGCAAATGAGGTTGCTGGTGACGAAGACAACGAAGAGGAACCCCCCGACGAAGCGCCAAAGGACGAAGCTCCTGAAGCTCCAGCAGATGATGAAATCGTCGAAGTCATTGACCTGTCGCCGAAGAAGGAAAGGAAGAGTAGGAAGAGCAAATCTCGTCGCGATGCTCCTCCTCCGCCTCCAGTTCCAGATCCTCCACTAACGCCACCCCCTGAGCCGAAGCAGTCTCGAAGGCCCAAAATACACCGTGAAGGAACCTCGTTCGGTCGATGGGGCGCAACACGTGAAGAGAGGGACGAACTGCCTCAGGAGAAGTCGAGGAGACAGAGAAGAAGAGAGGAAAAGACATCATCCAAGGGATCTTCATCCGACAAAGTTGAGAAAACTCCATCACGAACTCGTGCTGCTGGCTTGTTCAGTAAACCAGCCCTCACTCGTTCTGCTACTACACGCGAGAAAAAAGACGCCATCAGCAGCAAACGCCGCCATTCCGCCAATGCCCGTGGACTTGTGTCACCACCTCCTGAGGATATACTCATGGGCGAGGATGAAGCAAGCAATCGCCGTAAGTCGCGTAAAGCTCGATCACGCGAAGACGAAGATGCAATGATGTCTGGCGCTGCTCCTGTGCCCGATAGATATGAACGTCACCGCTCACACAAGCCACGGTCGCGCGAGGACGATGATTTGGTCATGGTTGATCCTGAACTTGTGACTGATAGACGCGAGCGCCGCCGGTCTCACAAACCACGATCTCGTGAAGAGGAAGACCTTCTCATGGGCGATACTGAACGCCGTCGGCGAGCTAGGAGATCTCGAGATGAAGAGCCCGTGATGGTTGAGCCTGACGTTCCTTTTGATGCACCGCCACGGGGTTCCAAGAAGTCGTCTGGCTTTGCTGGCCTCTTCAGTGGTTTGCGAACGCCCAAGACAGAACGACCCGACCCTCTGCGACGTCGCAGTACCTATGCGACAACTGATGATGAAGCCTTACGCAGTGCCAAAATGGACGGCGACGCAGTAGTAGTAGATGCCGACCGGGAAGCTAGACGGGCAGCACGCAGGGCCAAGAGGGCTGAACGCGAGGCTGCCGAAGGTGGTGTTGACCCCGAAGAAGCAGCGCGTCGAGCCCGAGATGAGGCGCGCCGTGAACGTCGTCGACAGCGCGAAGAAGAAGCCGACCCTCGAAGGCAGGACAAAGAGGTCCGACGTGCTGAACGCAGACGACAGCGCGAAGAAGAAGCAAGACGGGCGCAGGAAGAGCGACAAGCAGAGGAAGAACAACAACGGCTGCAAGAGGAAAAGGAAGCCCAAAGAGCTGAACGTAGGCGCTTGCGTAGAGAACAGGAAGCAGCAGCGGCCGCAGAACAAGCAGAAGATGAAGCGGCTCGTCGGGCTGCCAAGCGTGAACGCCGCCGCCGCGATACAAGGAGAGGTGTTCGAGGTGTGGGAGAGGAAGAAGGCCATCAGCGACGGAGTCAGCAATCCACAGACGAATACAATCAGAGGAAATCTCGTCGTCGCGAAGAGAGACAGCAGGCACCAACCTGGCCTCATTCTGGAACTTCATCATGGGTCAAGGAACACTCTGACGCGCCCCCTCCCCCTGACCTCGCCGATGCGGGTGACGCGAACACTGGGCAGACCGAGGATGAGATGGCGAGACGGGAAGCGCGTCGAGCGCATCGATCGAAATACGGAGAAGAGACAACAGAAGAGGCCGAAGATCGGCGAAGGCGACGAGCAAGGCGAGATGATCGTGAACGCGGCGGCGGTCGTGATAGAGAACGTCACCGAGATAGGCGTTCGGAAGGTAGCGACGAGCGACACCACGGCCGTCGAGCGTCAACCTTCATGGACGCATCAGCAACACCTCGTACGAGCTGGTGGAAGAAGATCGCTGGATGAGTGGTGGTGGTGTGATGATGGATGAACGAACGAACGATGCATGAGAGTCATTTCAAGCGAGCGTGTTTCTCAATGTAATTTTGAATGTTTGACACTTTTTCTAGCGTTGCTTTGTGTTGCTCTGCTCTTGTTTTCTGTATATGCAAACATGACACCAATATGGACATGGCTGGTGTTTGGATTTGGCGTGACATTATCAGCGGCATGGCATATTTGGGACGGGAGTACTAAGGATATTCTAACATAGGATACTGGGTCCTGATATGTAGGAGGTATGGTATGGATGTGAAGTCTGGATATGCGTATGTGAGGTTCTTGGACTGTGTATGCTGGAAATTGCGAATTGTTTTACTACATGTATACCCGGGAAACAAGGAAAGACATCAATAGCACAGGCTATTTCTCGTTTAGAATGCACTCGTCGTTAAGCTTGTCTTTTTTCTCATGTGTGATTGACTACTCAGGTTATAGGTGTGGTTTGTGTCGACTACTGGATATTAAGTGACAGTTTTTACTTGAAGGAGTACGTTTTCATCTATCATGAGCCCTCGCCGAAGGTATCCTCCAGCTGAACTGAGGACTGTGAAGGGTAAGAATACCAAAAAACTTGGGGATTTCTCTCCTTTTTATTCTTTCTGTATTTTCTTCCCCTAATTTATATATAAATTAATTCTTTTCTTTGCATACAATTAGTTCGAATCCTTCGGGGAAAATGTGATGAAGGTGGTTGCAAGCTGGAGCATCCTCCCTGGAGCTGTCTCACTCCACTTACCACCCACTAACATTACTAGTACATGCCACTCCCAAGTTTCGTTGACGACACCTCAACCTCAAAGCCAACGTTTCCCTGCAGACATCCACCACTGAACTACAACTACACCTACATCGCGGCTGCAGTATAAACGATCCAATCTATTGCCTCTCCCAGGCACTGCGCTTCCTTCTTACGCAACATATCGATGAAGTCACCTTTAGTAACTACGTCAATCAATTGACGAACGCCAACGACGAGCTGTAACCGAACACCTTTGCCGCTCCCATCACATATACCATGACTGCACCGGGCAAAGGGTCACGATGGGGAGCTTTTCTCTCGTCCGCATTTGAGGGAGTTGAGAATCGCCTCGACAATTTACTTGACGAGGACCAACAGGCGGCGCAAGGATATGAGCAGCAGCAGGGAATGAAGGCCGCACCGACACCTGCACCTGCGCCAGCTCCGAGCCCCAAACCTACAGCACCTGGTAAGTCGATGGGTTCCAAAAAAATTGTGTTCTGGTGGCAAAACCTGTTGTATGCTGACTTGTTCGTTACCATAGCTGCCGCTCCGAAGCCCAACCGTGCCAATGACCGTCTACAAGCCAGGTTGGCCAAGGCTATGGCCTCGCGAACCTCACAATCATCCCCACGCAGCTCCATTGATACTTCTCGCAGTTCTGTTGATAAGGAGCGCCCTGCCAGCACTGAGCCTGTCGTAACGAGACAAAGCACCGAGATATCAGAACTAAAAGTTGTTGATCCCAACACTCAATCCGACAAGTCAAACTCCTCTACTGGTCCAGCTTCTCTCCCCACAGTAGAACAACCGGCCAACTCCGACGGAATCGATAGTAAGGAGATGAGTAAACAAGACCTCAAAAATGAGATCCCCACCCCGATCATCGTTGAGCCACCTTCTGAGGTTCAACCTCAAAGTGCTACGGAACAAGAAGCTACAGACAGGTCCGAGGTCCAACCAAAGTCTGATAGTCCAGATCCAGACAATGAGAATCATATAGAGGTACCGCAGATCGTAGATGCGCTGGCCGAAGAGGTACAGAAGGACAATGACGCCACCCAAACTCACACGGCCCGTTCAGAAGAGGTACAAGAGTATATCGAGCAAATCGACTCATTACAGGCCAAACTGCAGTTTCTATCTAAAAATGCGGCGGATGTAGCTAGACAGGCTGCCAGTTCCGCTGAGGCGGGCAGTATAGAGCGGAGATTGGCCGAAAAGGATGAGAAAATCGCTCTGTTGATCGAGGAAGGTCAAAAACTTTCCACCTCAGAGCAAAGGTTCCGAACAACTGTTAGAAAGTTACGCGCCCAGCTTGTAGACAACGAGAAGCAGGCCAATGAGCTCAAAAAAAGCAGAGAGAAAGCTCTGGCTGAGGCGGAGACCCTACGTAGTCGAATTAACAGCAAGGAAGACCAAGAGAAGAGAAACGAAGAAGTTCGAAAAGTGAGCGCTGCTCTTCAGAAGGAAATCGGTGCCCTAAAGAAAGACAAAGCAGCTAAGGAGGAGGCCTATCGACGCCTGGATCATGAATATATAGCCAAAGCTGAGCAATCACAAGCCGCCCACGCCGAGGCTCTGAAAAGGGCGCTAGATGCCGAAAAGAAGAAACAGAAGGAGCTTGACAGCACCATCGCTTCGTTACGGTCAGAAAAGGAGGTATTGACTGAGAAATTACGCCTAGCCGAGGTTGAATGGCAAGAGAAGCTACACCGAGCAGTAGAACGTGGTCGCAATATTGAAGAAGAGTTAAAGTTGGAGCTGAGAGCGGCAGAGGGCAAACTGGAGGCAATGAGAGTGGCGGCTGAGGAGGCTTCCGCAGGTTCAGGTGGCGACATCAAGTTGATACGACATATTGAAATTCTTCAATCACAGTATGCGTCAGCCAGTGAGAACTGGCAAGGTATAGAAACCTCACTCTTGACTAAGGCTGCCAGCCTTGAGAAGGAGAGGGACGAAGCGCAAAGGCGAGAGTCAGAAATGCGGAAGAAAGCTCGTGACGCGGTAAAGCATATTCTTGATGGTAAATGGGGGAGAAAATTGCTGACATCTTTCTAGGCAACTCGTTGCAAGCGTCTCGAAGATGAACTTCAGGATGTCAGTCCAGCTCTCACAGTTGCTCGGCAGGAGCTTGAGACATGTCGTGAAGAGCTTGCTACCCTCAGAATCCAACACAAGAGCGTGGAGATAGCGCTCGAACAGGCGCGTAGTGAGCTCGAGAAGCAGCAGCGAGGGGCGAGCAGGGAAGTGTCCGCCGAGGCTGAACGAAGGCAATGGACAGATGACGTTGCTACAAGCACACCCAAATCCCAAAGCAGACCCGATTCCCCATTGCTCTCTGTTACCCGGACATTTAGCTCAGACTTTATCGGGCTTCCTGTACCCGGTAGGCAACCTCGTCGAGTACCCACACCCGGAAGCCAGACCGACAGCGCCGGCGATGGCTTCTTCTTTGGCCGAAGAATGTCTAGTCAACCTCCCCGTCCTAGTGCCTTGTCCACAACTGGGCATGCCGTGCCTCCTCCGCCCCCTTTCTCACCCTTTGAGCCACCTGCAGAGTCACCGCGCGCGGTGTCACCTCCACCAGATCGCGAGGATGGTCTAGATGATGGCGACCCTTCATCTCCTCGCAATGTTGCGCAAGACATGATTTCGGTATCCACGGTTGGGGCTGGTCCTTCGGTGCAACTTGTAGAGAGAATGAGCGCGGCAATCCGGCGATTGGAAGCTGAGAAGGTGGCTGCCAAAGAAGAGATGGCTCGCGTGTGTAGCCAGCGAGATGAGGCACGGTCTGATATTGTGAACCTCATGACAGAACTGGAAACACAAAAGTGCGCCACGGCACGAGTAACAGAGCTAGAAGCAGAAGTGGAAAACATCAACTCACGATACCAGACAACATTAGAGATGCTGGGTGAGAAGAGCGAGCTCGTCGAGGAGCTGAAGGCTGACGTTCAGGACGTCAAAGATATGTATCGTGAGTTGGTAGAACGGACCGTGATGAAGTAAGAAAAAGAGGTATCTTATTTTATGTCTCATATTCTTCTCCTTCTTTTTCTATCGTTTGCATCTTAGATTTCGGGAGGTAATGGTATCTTGCACTCCTTTTTTCTTGTTCTTTTTCTTTTTCTTTTTCTAGCATGTATTTCTACCTATCCAGACAACTCGATACCCTCACGCTCCGCACCCTGCAAAATATATCGGCGTACCTGTTGCGAAAGAGACAGAGTTAGATGGGAGTTTATAGCGTGGTGCGAAAAGAAGAGAGTCAAGAAAAGTTTGTTCGTGTTCTGGATATGTACATACATCCTTGTCTGGAGCGAGATCAAGTGCTAGTTCATCTGCGCTGTTCCTGAGGGAGAAGTCGGCGCCTTCTTTTAGGAGGGCAACAGCAGTGTCACCTGGAGAGCTGGGTTAGATCTTTCAACGTCGATGGCAATGGAAATCTTCCTACCATGGCCCTCTGCGATCGCATGATGAAGTGGAGTGTAACCCTCATTGTCGGCAGGGTTCAGTGGACTCCTGTTTTTAAGAAGGAGAGCAACCATGGGCACAGAACCTACGGCGGCGGCGCGGTGTATGGGGTACTGGCCCCTGCGATCGCGCACTCTGGTTGACGCCCCGTTGCCTATAAGGATACGTGCAATGTCGAGATTTTTCTTGGAGGCGACAAAGTGAAGGGCAGTCTGTATGTTGAGCTTAGATTATTCTTGTTTCACAGTTGGCAACAGAAGTATTACCTGTCCAGCAGAATCTTTGAGGGCCAGTTAGCGTACATAGAGTATTAGGCAGAGAGCAAGCCTTACTCTTGAGGTTCACATCCGCGTCTTTGGACATGATAAGTTTGACAGCAGCCTCTCCCTCGGGAACACTGGCTGCGATCATCAAGGGAGACCATCCACTTTCATCCTACGTAATATATGTTGGTTACAATCCCTTCTCGAGCCAGAAAAAAACTTTCATAAGAGACTGGTTCTTACCTGGACATCTGCATCGAAATTACGCTGGTTGACTAACAACTGAACGATGTCCAAGTTATTGGAAGAAGCGGCCCAATGTATGGGACACCGACCATCATCATCCTTTCGCTGTGACAGTTTTGGGTCTGACTATTCATGAAATAAATGCCTGACGTCCATAGTTGAAGAGCTAAGTGCTGACCTTGAGGAGTCCTTCAGCAACAGTTACTATGTTCACTTGTTAGTGATACCAGTCATGCAATTGTGTAATTCGATAGGCTCACCTCGCCCCTCACGAGCAGCTGTGTGAAGAGGGAACTTGTCGTTGTTCATCTTGATAATGAATAACAGTACAACAGGGCACAGAAATCAAAAATAAGTAAATAAATAAAGGTTTCAATAGAGTTGAGATGAAAATATCAAACAGTTGCTGCTGGTTATTGCTGTTGCTGTAGCTAAAATCGAGGTTGGCTGCAGGTAACTGATCTCACGTACCTGGTTAATAGAGGAGCTACTTAGGTAAGGTAAGCAAGGTCCTCGGCGGCTCATAGAGGCACAGCCGGCTGTGCCTCTAAGATATCGTTATGTAAGCTCGATCTATGTATGGGACCGTGCAGACGCGTCTTCAATTTAGACCTTCCAATTTAATAATTAACATCACAATTAAAGCCAATTAAAGCTATTACCGTATTACCTATCTAAAATGAACCCAATTAATGCTATAAATTTATTCCCTGATGATGTTCTTCTACCGGAAGGTCACTTCCCCTCGCGCGAGGCTCTTATTACCGCTATCAACGCGTGGGCCCGAGAAAGAGGCTACGCGTTTGTAGTTAAGAATTCATGGAAGACTCCAAGTGGAAGGAGGGGGGTTATCTATACTTGTGATCGAGGCACAAAGCCCCCTTCAACAACAAGGGAAAGGGTCAGGAATACTGCATCTCGCTATACGGGTTGCCTCTTTTCTATTACAGTAAAGGAAGCACTTCATAAGACTTCGTGGTCTCTATTATATCGTCCTGATTAAAAGTATTACGAACATAACCATGAGCCAAGCTACCCTTTGGCATATCCTACCTATCGGATACTCTTAGGGGGAGATAAGCAGATAGTCAAGCAACTTACTAGTTGTGGCTCTGCACCTAAGGATATTATATCACATCTACGGAATACATCAATAACACTTACTACACAACAAGATATCTACAATTGTATTGCTGAAAGCAAGCGAGAGCTTCTAGAGGGTCAAAGTAATATACATGCCCTTGCAAATCAGCTCGAAAGTGAGGGCTTCTGGAGTCGTATACGTCTCGAAGAGGGTACAGTCACGGCAGTGTTATTTGCACACCCAAAGTCACTTGCCTACCTCAAA
>PVQB02000623.1:0-11516 GCA_002980475.2 Fusarium beomiforme | reverse complement strand
GAGCCTGAACTAATTGCGAATAGCGATTAGATTTTCGCATTTGGCCCTCTGATAGTTATATTTCCTCTGAAAACGCGTTTTAAGCTGTAGTTACTACTTAATAAAATTGATAGCCTAGCGCTTGCCAACTGGTGATGCATTGCGGTCAGCAAGCAGTCGATTCGCCATTTCTTCAATATCACGGTGCCGGGAAGGAAATCCTCGCGAATCTAGGTCAAGGATATACTAGACTATAACCTGTTCCTCTAGATCACTCAGTTTCCGTGAGTTTGGAATACAATCGCTGCGAGCTGGAAGGCCACAGCATCGGCCATAGAGGGTATCAAAGTGGATATTATTTAATGCGGTCTAACAGACGTCGTCATCAGACAAGTACGAGAAACCTTCCTTTAAGACCTCTCTATATCCTATAAGCAAGCCAGGCTAGAAAACGCTAGCTATCTAGGCCGAAAGTGGCTTAGAGTCTTACCTATACAAAAACCCCTCTCTTTTATAGACTCTGAGACTACTAAAGCCCTTAGAAGCAGGCTTTTCTATCTAATTAAGCCCCTAGACCTGCCCTATAGCTCCTGTAGAGCTATAGCTAGCTATAGTTATAAGGATACTTGTAAAGGTGCTAATAGAAGGTGGATTGCAAGGCATAACGCTATGAATAGGGCCTTTTTAAAAGCCCTTAGTAGCCGGCCTGACTTAGAGGTTAAGATTGAACCTCTAGTTCAGCAAGAGACCTCTCTACGAGCTGATTTTGTAGTCACTATTGGAAATAGTCGCTACTTCTATGATATCCAAATCGTAGCTATCTCCAAAGACTCTGCAAGAGAAGACCCCTATAGCACCTTAAAGGAAGCTGCAGATGAGAAAAGGCGGAAATATCAGTCTCTTGGAGCCTTTTTCCACCCTCTTATCTTCTCAGCAGGCGGCCTTATGGATCGGGAGACCTCTCAGACCTATAAGCAGCTCCAAGAGCTCTTAGGCCCCTTTGCAGCCTCACAGCTAGACTCAACTATAGGCCTAGCCTTAACCAAGACTAGGGCTATCTCAGCTGCCTCTATAGCTCGAGATCTACCTAGGAAAACTCATTCCTAAATAGCCTTTTTCTATCTTCTCTCTTTACCCCTTTTTATATTTCTACATCTTATTATCTTTCCTATCTTTCCTTTTATCTCTTTCTATCTCTCTTTATATCTATATTTAACCTCTCTTTATATCTCTATACTTATCTCTTTTTACCTATAGTAGCTTCTTATTCCTGTTCTTTATATTCTCTTATATTCTTTTTAAAGATATTTAAGGAAAAAACCTTTACTTAAATAGCATTAGATCAGAATAGCTTTCCATAGCCTAATACAACCCTATCCCAACCCTAAGAAACATACCTCAATCAACACCAACATGATCATTTGGTCTTCTGATTCGCTAGGGCGCTTTAGCATATAGGATGTGTAGCCGATGCAAACCATTCGATCAACTAAGCTCAACAGGTGTTATACAGGATTCGGGCGAAAAATTGCACAGCTATTTTACCATTCTACATCCCAATTGCTTGGAGCCGACTCTTCTCGCGCTCAACAATCCAGTATCATTCGAGCAGCGCTACTCACCTAAACCTGTAAGGATATGATTTGAAGACGGGTATCGATTCTTGTTTTATTCGCATTCTACCGCAATGACGGCTAGTAGGGGAGATCTTGCTAACGTGCACGTTTGGGAAAGTGCGATCAGAGTGAAGAATAAGTGGGGTCAAAATGATCTTGCCCATGTTTGGAAGAACCTCGATGCGTGCACGGGCCAGATTCTGTGTAATTCGGCACATTACAAGCGAGCCCTTGTTACAGTAGGGTCGTCCAGGTTGGCACGGACAAAAATTATACAATGCGGCGGGATTTAGTTCAACCTTCGTACAGTAGGGTTGTAAAAAAACAAGACGGGATTATGAAGTTTTGTTGGAGACTTAGCTAAGAGCCAAGCATATTCATCTGAATCAGGCTAAGCGGCGCGGGGTTTCGAGCATTTGCCAATGACATGAGAACACGACATGTTTGAATCAGATCATAGGCGCAATGTTACCTGCTTGCTTACTTTCTTATTGAAAATATTGACTGATCACAGCCGGTTGAGCTAGGCTATATCTCCGTCTACAATTCCCCTCCTCATGGACGCGTAGCGTGCATACAGTAGTGACCATTTCCTCCTTAGACAGAATTCTACCCAGGCTCAACGCACTTGGAAGCTCATCGCGCCAGCTGCCAATCCTTGAAATCTTCTTGAAAGACTCTGTAGTCTTGATTTACGACATCAAGTGCGCATATCCAAGATGGACAATTGGCACACAGCAGAATGCAAAAAACCCGACATTGCCGTCTTTCCAGGGCTTGCTGTTCCCGCATGTATGAATTGCGGAGGAATTTGCCCTTCCAATAGAGTGGATAACAAACACTACGATGAACTTAATATTCCACCAGGAGGGAAGCGGTCTGCCATGCAGTTGAAGTGGCCACCATCTGTGTCATATCAAGATTACGCTTACCGCCATGATCCTGATGGTTCACTGCACAAGGCCCTCATCTCACAAGTTGACCAAGAATGGTCCGATAAGGGACCAGACCAACGCATGCCTTGCTCCTCTATTACCGACTCATCTCATCCTCCATCTTCGCAAGTAAACAAAACTACCTATGAGCCACTGGAAGGTACAACAATACGTGTTTTGCGATTATACAGGGGGCACTTTGGGAGCTGCTTACACGGAGACTTTGAAATCATAAACTTTCAGAGTCAGAACGCAGACCACGAAGAACCAGAGATGGTATTAGTAGACGGGAACAACAATCCCGCATCATACGAAGCTGTTTCATACACCTGGGCCAAAGGGAATGACAAGCGAGAGAAGGACCATGCCATATTTATCGGCAATCGCTGGGATGCACTTTCCATTACTGAGAATTGTTTCGATGCATTACAAAACTGCCGGTTTGAGCATGAAGATCGGTGTTTGTGGGTTGACGCAATCTGTATCAACCAATCGGATATCTCCGAAAGGACTCATCAAGTCGGCATGATGAGAGCCATATACTCGGCTGCCAGCCGTGTTCTGATTTACCTGGGGATAGATGATACTGGGAATGGCTCGGAAGTTATACATGATCCCGAGATTCTTAGTAAAAACCCATATTTCTCGCGTATATGGGTGGTACAAGAGATCGCCTCTGCGAAACAGGCACTCGTCTTATATGCCCGACAAGCCATGCACTGGAATTTCTTCCACAAGAACCTTCAGGGCCTGTCTAATAAGAAATGGATGCAGCACTTTGGTTCCCCCAGACAGCTCGATGATGTTCATGCGTTCTTGACTCTGCTCGAGGATACACGGGATTGTAATGCATCAGACCCAAGGGATAAGATCTTCGCCTTACTGGGACTTTGGAAGGCGCATTTGAACCCGGATTACACGCTCTCGCCTCAAGCCGTATACACAGGATTGGCTTCCAGCTTTGTAACAAATAAAGATCAAGAAGTAGCTGGGCGACTACTTGATATGGCGACCCATGACCACTCGATGCCTGGTCTCCCATCATGGGTTCCTGATTGGAGCAAAAAGAGTCGACAACCATACCAACGGCAGTGGAAGAGCCCCTTTTTCTTGCCCATGACGTTTCGGTTTGATGAGGATGGGAGATTTCGAGTCCACAGCCAAACCGGCTCCTTGTGTGTTCTAGCCGCAGAGATTGACATCTTGGCCCCATACTTGTCCCGTGGGTTTCTGGCAACAACTAATGGAATGATCGCTGCAACAGCTGCACATTTTCAGGTCTCACTTACCCCTGAGGTCCTGTATAAATGCGAACCGGATGATCGTATCTTCGTCCTTTCTAAATACAAATTCTGTCTAATTCTTCGGAAGAAAGCAGACTCCCCCATTTATACTTTCGTTGGGCTTTGCGAATACTCAGTCTTGTCTGAGGGTCTGACGATAGAACTTCATGCTATCAGGTACCTCCAGGATTGGGCATGGCTTTTGTCGCTCCATGGAAAACGGTCTTGGTCCGGGTTTGCGAGTTGGGAAAAAGCACAAAATTGTTGATTGGCTCTTCGAAAGCAGAGAAAATTCGAAAAAAGAATTTTTTTCCAAAGGTTAATCAGGAAAGTTCATTTTCTGAAAAAGGCTCATGACCTGGTTCAAGTTACGCGACATACCTTCAACAACTGCAGCAGTGACAAAAGCCGAATGTGGGTATTCTTTCAGCGCCGATGGGCGAGGATTTACAAGCAATGGCAGCAAGCGGATGACCTATCAGTTTTGCGACAAAAAGAACGCAGATCCCTGATCAGGGCATTGTTGCCAGGTTATAGGAGCTTAGAGCCATTACAAACCACTTCCACAAAACCTCGACTGGAACAGTCCATGTGGCTACCAGTGTCTTCTCATTGGTTTGAAAGAGAAGGCAGGTACGCACCAAACGACTTCTATACCCAATATTCATTTCTCGCAACCTGTGCTTCAAGAAATATCCCATTACCCCCTCTCCATTTAGTTAACGAGTTCGCAAGGCATGTTGCGCTTTCGCTTGGTCAAGAACTTGAGACTGGGCTCCGACAGCTACAGAGACTAGAACGAGAGCACTTCCCGCAGGATCTGTCAGCCCATGAGAACCCCTTTGTCTCCTACAACCTAGACACCCGTTACCACCTCGACTTTAAAATCGACGATTGGGTTATTTTCCTGCGTTGGCTATCCAAACCAATGTCACCGAGCTTTGCTAGACTGAGAGATGGGTTAAAAAGGAATGTCCCATTAATTTGGGAAGTGGGGTTTGCAACTCAAGACCAACTTGACGAAGCTCACAGTTGGCTAGATACCAACTTTGATCACTATATGACAGGGCTATCCTGCTCGTCCAGCAGTGAAGGCACACTCGATCAGTTTTTTTCACTTGTATACCGTGAACAGTTCGAACTCCTTTGGCTTTATGTTTTCATTAATTACTCGACCAAGATTAAAACTGTCGATGAATTTATTCGAGATACAACTGGGGCCGAGCTTGCACGCGCTTTTTTCTGGAGGTTTGACCGCAGTATCGATAAGGCTTGTCAACTTGTCGGAAAAGGATCTCTCACCTACAACCAGACTGAGGAACAATGGGCCAAGTTCCTTGACTGGCTGACACAAGGATCCTTTGAAGAGCAAGCGTGGAAAATACCATCGAAAGAGTTTTATGGGCCGCCGCGGTCACTGGTTGAAGAATCAGATAGAGACAGAGATGATGGAGCGTTCTGCTTGAAAATCATCAAGTACGATGGATCGTTTATTGTGCCGAAAATACCAAAGCGGCCTCGAGAATGGTTCAAGTACGCTAAGTCTCATTCACGTCCACAGTCTCTGGCATCTTATGAAGAGGCGCGATTTTCTGAACTAGTCCACTCAGAAATTCGGCGACGAAAGCTTGCAGAGAGAGTCTTTGCTTTTCTATTCAACGATACTCAGGCCACCCAGCAATCAACGAAACTCGAATACGAAAATCTAAAGGATATGGTTACCGGTGACCAGCTACTTAACTGTAGTGAGCCTTTCATTACAAAATGGAGACAAGAAAACGAGTCATGGAACGCCGTGGAGCAGTACATTTCAAGTTCTGAGTGGCATATGAATAGCTTGAAATTAGAGCTCTTGGGCGGATTGTTGGGAGATGGGGATGGGTATAAGGAAATCGTTATTATTTGAGCACCTACTTGGACTATGGAATTTCATAGTATGTTGCTTGATGCTGTGAGGTTTTACAAGTTATGGAGATCCGACTCGCTCTTCTTGAGTCATTCGTGGAGAGGCTCGTTACTGGCCGTTTCATATTTAGCAATGAATTAAATGTGGCTCTTGATTTAATTCTACCCCAAGTCTTGGAAAAGTCTAACCCAAGCATGATCTACTCGACATGCGATCTCCATTATGCCCATGACATCACCTTCACTCGTGCATCATTTTATTTCCACAAATAATGTCCTCTCGCTTAGCGTCGGGGTGATTACCTTTACCTATGTAGCACTCGGGACAAGACGTTTGCTGTTGTCAATCGGGCCTGGCCTGATCTCCTTGGGTAAATAGCGAGCACATTTCCAATTGGCCAGTACGCCGGACTAAGCAGTGTGACCTCGATTGCAGCCGGCCTCATGGCTAATGAACCTGGTTTGGCGGGTCAGAATACGACGCTATGATGACCATACCCCATATCGTTGATGGATATGTCCCACTGACATGAATCACGAGAGTGCCTAAACTTGAATTTCTCGAATGTTGATCGTTGAATTTATCCGGAAGCTGTGTATAAGACGCAAATTATTAGCCCAGAGCATTAAGCTATCAGCTTCAATGGCTGGAAGAATTTGAACGGGGTTCTTGGTGATAGCTAACAATTATGCGCCAAAAGTCTATGAACACCCCACCCTATAGCAACTCAGTAGACTCAACCGTGATAACTTCACTTATACACAAATCAATTAAATAAAGGCCAATTATAATAAATCATATATCAAAATGAAGCTCTAAATTTTCTCTTTAATATTTAATACACCATACCTTTCGCAGTCTGGTGGCGGATCATAATAATAATATCGGATTTTCCACCTCTCTAGATTGCTCCCCAAACCATGGTCGATAACCTGGACTTACCATCAACTGGTTTTATTGACCAATTCCTTCATAAACTTCTCATGAGACTTGCGGAAGACCCAACCTCGTTTACAGTTCGGTTGCGATTGAATTGACGATTTGTCAGAGAAAATGGTCTGAAGGTGTCGTTAGTTAAGCGGAAGATTCCCGAGCAGCGCCTACCCACGAGCTTCAAAGCGCCATACCTCCCATAATATATCAATATCCTCCTTCCAAACTTGACACTATAAAAGACGCTGACGAGCGATTTCTTTTGATAGTGGTATCCTCTGCATTGCCTTCCATTTGCGCCCGTAATGGTATCGGATAGCTCGGCGCATTGTAGTTCGGGAGACTTCACCACCGAGATAGTTGACAAGCGATTCATATGTGATGCGACGGTCACTTGTAAGTGAAATTAATACGTATCGGATCTGCTGAACCGTAAGTTTCTTAGGACGCCCAGATCTGGGTTTTTTGTTCAAGGTTTGGTGATTTTTCCAGCGTTGAAAGATATTGACGACGGCTCTGGTGAACAGCCAGCTTCATCCGCGACATCTCGGTATGGCTTCCCGCTTTCTACCGCCTGAATAATAAGAGCTCTAGCTACCTCGCTAAATTTTTGGTTTTCCTGGAGGCATGCGCATACAACGGACAAAATTGCATTCTTTTGCGACATGTTTTGTCGAAGTTATGGATGGTTAAAGATCCCCACTGAGTTTGGTGTTATGGTGGTGGATTACCCGTTGGCGGGGTAGTGATCACAGACTTTTGACCCATAATTTATGAAGATCTCGCAGGTATACCTATCGCTAGTGGGCCTGCTGCCTATGATGGCAGGTCTTGGTCAACAGTCCATTGTCTCCTTCAACAAGTCAGATGATGCTTTCCAACTCGTTGGCGGAGGCGCTGGCACTGGTCGGATTCGTGTAGCTATGGAATAATGTAAAATCAACTCTAGTAGATTTGATTTAGTCATTAGCTACTAGGAATACTATGTTATCAAAGGTTGATCTGGCCATAGCGGCTTTATTGGAATCTCCATGGCCTCAAAGCGACTCGCCCAATTCAGGATCTGGACTCATCCAAGTTCAACAGGTTAATACAAGAGTCTTTTGTGTTCATACTGTATCAATATTAGTCGCTTCAATTCTAAGTGATATCATATAGCTATTCTGCTTCCAAGCCGGTATTTAACCTCCTTCACAACTTTCTTTTTCGTTATTATATAACTCAAACCTTGAATAATTTGAGCATGCGACCTGTACCTTAAATAGTAAACAATAGCCCCCTTTACAGTAATAAATAATATTCGGCTCATTCTATTATATTACTCGTAGCTAACTTCGTTCTCAGAAGCCTGCGAGGCATTAGAAAGCTCCATATCACGTTTAGCATGGCTGACATAGAAAAATGCAAATAATCCTCTATCCATAGTCCACTAAGGGGCCTGTAATGGTCGTCATCATGTTTGTCTATAGACTTGTAGGGGCACGAACAGGTCGAATAAGATTCTCCTTTCGAGATTTGTTCAGATGGGACTATTGCTACTCTTGTTGCAGTCGCCCTGATTAAGTATAACCGAGTTTATTGACATTAAGGGGGATTTTTATAAGTATTACCTCGCAGCGGCGGCAACATTCTCGGTGTCATCATGAAGGCCACATAGGTCTTTGAAGGTCTTTGATCGTCTGTGAAAGACGTCACATACGTAATTTGGAACAAGTCTAAATTCGGACATTCTTCGTACGAATAATCCGAGCCGCCTAATAGATTGAGTGTTTGGGTTGATGATTGATTGTACTCGTGCGTCGTTGAGAGATGACGTTCTTGGCTGGTCTGGAAGCTGTAAAGCAACGCACAATCACTCGCAGATTAAGAGATAACACCATAGATTAACCAAGTGTCATAAAACAAGGCAATAGATAATTCGTTATGCAGTATGCCTGAAAACTAACCTATCCAGCTGTCTCACCTAATTTAAGAACATACTTCTTGTACCACGGCCAGTATACTTCGGCAGACCACCTTTTTAGTCGATGCAGACCAGCAATAATCTGAAACACGCCGACAGTCGTGATGGCATTACCAAATGGATAACTAGACCAGAGAACCTACCGCGCTTCACATTAGTTTGCAGTTTTATAAGATCAAGAGAAATCTTGACTTACCGTTTCTTTACCCTTTTGCGTAGTTGCGACAAACTTCCATTCATGAGCGTGCACTATAATACCTGGAAGGAATGGAAGCTCAGAAATTTTATTCCCAGCCAGGCTTTGCAAGAAGGTCCACTGCGATGCGTGCCATGCAGCTGTTTGAACATCAGCCTTCCTCTGATCTCCACCGTACCTCTTAGTTTCGATGCTGAGAGCAAGGGGAAAGTTGGATAACGGGCTGTATGTCGTATGGTTTACGGAGCCACCCAAAGCGGCGCTGAGCTTGTGCATAGCTTCTGGCACGCGATTGTCTTTGTCAACTGTGTGATTGATAAACAGCGTATAATCCACTCTTGATAAAGGGATGGGGAACTTGTGGTGGGCCACCTTGGGAGATGCATTCATACTAGGGAGAGTTAGTTACACTCAGCGCAAGTGGCATGTGGAATAAATGCTAAAAAAGCATACCAAGAAAGAGAATCGATGAGAGCATTATCTGGCCACTGTTCACCACAAAAAGCAAATTGAAGAGTTGGTGTATGAACCTCGTTGTTCCACGATATCTCATCAAACCCCAGCTCATGGGCTCTTTTGGCAAACCTGACGAGATTTCCGACCCGAGATAAATACTGTGCTGCTGTTGTTGGGCTACCTGAAGCCAGCCCAAACTTGTCATCCGACGCGTATGCGTGCTGATGAAGCCATTTGAGTGTCCTATCAGGTTGTTCTGGTCTTTCGATCTCGGGCTGGAATTATTAGCATGGCTACCCCAAGCCTCGTACTGTTGGATGACTAACCTTGAGAGACTCGGGGATTATCCCGATTTGTCCATTTATTTTGTTTATATCATAGAGTAGATCCTCCAGCTTGGGCGGGAAGTCATGATCATTTGGATCCAATGGCTTATAGTAAATAATATGGCTATCCATGCCCGTTATAGGAAAGGTCTTGACGGGGGATGATCGGCCGGACTTCTGGCTGGTGTCGCTTTGAGATATCAACGATGGGGCGTCTCTCATAAGTGAAGAAGCTGTGGAACCGGGACCAGCTGAAGCGGCCTTCCCCGGCCTTGGCGTTGAATCAGGATCACCCAAACCATCCACATCAATCGCGTCGTGTGTCACTTTACGTTTCTGTTGTGGTGTCGTCGGATCCATTTTGAAACGGGGCTCTTTCCTGTGACGCTCCTGTTCGGAGCTGGTGACCGATTGCTCCGGTGAAGGCAGCCGAAACTTGGCACTATCCGGCTTCTGCCGTTTTGCTGGCCTTTCAGCGTTGTTTGGCGGGCTTGAAGGCTCCGGAAGTTGATCAAGCCACCTTTGAACGAGGTCAAAAGAATTCATGCCTATGCCTGGTAGTGATTGCGCTGGTGGCGATTTTTCTGGGCGGCTGTTGGCTTGTTGACGCCTTTTGATGATGGTGTTTTGATGGATGAGCAGGTCCGTAATTGAAAGTGGAGTTGACTGGGAAACTTGGTGCTAGCATCGGCTTAAAGTTGCCCCGATTTGCTGATGCAACAAAATGGACTTGTCGGTTAAACCCCGGAGCAAATCATTCAATCTGTAGCCCCATCACTACAGTCAATTTGTTATTATATTCAAACTGTAATCCTGCGATAAATCCATTTCAAGATTGACGCCTAAGCTAACTGTTTTGGAGAAATTTTTGCAGTAAACTAATGCAAGATGATCCGATCTGCCATTGTTGAGATTGTCAATAGCTGTGATGTTTTTATTTATTTTCAAAGATTAACCCCACTTGGGAAATATCTGGTCAGTTTCAGGGTAATCTTTTATGTCAACAACTGTCAGTTGACTGGCCGCTCGCGTGGCAGGTGGAATGAATCACCAGAGGTTGACGCACTGGCTGCAATGGAGAGATGTTGCGACGGCTTCGCGATAAATTATGAATGCAAATCGTTGACTGCAAGAATGCAATAGCAAATAAAGAGATGAAGAACAATACCGCTATCCCTTTAGTCGGCATAGCCCTTCAGCAGGTCACTCGCCCCACAATCCTTATGTAATTACACCTGTACAAGCGGCGGCTCATAGAGGCACAGCCGGCTGTGCCTCTAAGATATCGTTATGTAAGCTCGATCTATGTATGGGACCGTGCAGATGCGTCTTCAATTTAGACCTTCCAATTTAATAATTAACATCACAATTAAAGCCAATTGAAGCTATCACCGTATTACCTATCTAAAATGAACCCAATTAATGCTATAAATTTATTCCCTAATGATGTTCTACCGGAAGGTCACTTCCCCTCGCGCGAGGCTCTTATTACCGCCATTAACGCGTAGGCCTAAGAAAGAGGCTACGCGTTTGTAGTCAAGAATTCATGGAAGACTCCAAGTGGAAGGAGGGGGGTTATCTATACTTGTGATCGAGGCACAAAGCCCCCTTCAATAACAAGGGAAAGGGTTAGGAATACTGCATCTCGTTATACAGGTTGCCTCTTTTCCATTACAGCAAAGGAAGCACTTCATAAGACTTCGTAGTCTCTATTATATCGTCCTGATCAAAAGTATCACGAACACAACCATAAGCCAAGCCACCCTTTGGCACATCCTACCTATCGGATACTCTCAGGGGGAGATAAGCAGATGGTCAAGCAACTTACTAGTTATGGCTCTGCACCTAAGGATATTATATTACATCTACGGAATATATTAACAACACTTACTATATAACAAGATATCTACAATTGTATTGCTG